>ML783689.1:348579-394951 GCA_009831015.1 Picea engelmannii
TAGTGAAAGAAGTTTTGAAGTAGGGGATTGGGTGTTTTTAAGACTACAACCATACAAATAGATGTCCCTCAAGCAAGCCAAGAAGGATAATAAATTATCACCAAAGTACTATGGCCCTTATAAGGTGTTGCAAAAGATTGGTAGTATGGCATACAAGTTGGAGTTTCCTGCATCTTCACGAGTACACCCAGCTTTCCATGTTTCATGCTTAAAGAAGGTTATAGGGGACAAGATACCAGTTCAAACTATATTGCCAAAACTTGATGAGGAAGGAAAAATCATATTGGATCCTCAATCCATCACTGACACAAGAATTCGCCAGCCAAGGAATAGATCCATTTCAAAGTATCTCATTAAATGGAGGAAACTACCGACATAAGATTCCACTTGGGAAGATGAGTCTTTTATACATAAGCATCCATATTTACTCAAGCGTTGTGGACAACACTTGTCTCAAGGGGAGGGGCATGTTAAGCCCTAAATAGTGGCTCATTACCCCTTAATTGGGGCATATTACATTAGTAATGTTATTTTATTTATGTTGGCTTTATTCCATTAGTTGTAATTATACCTCCTAGTCTCCTATATATACCAAGGAGACATTTTCATTTTGAATCATCTTGGAACTGAACATTTATGTGGGAATAAGGAGGTTTCCCCCTCAAAGAGGCTTATTATCTAAATTTATCTATTTTTCAAGGCATTGATTACTTATTCTGAGGTTTTTCTATGCTATATTGATATTTGGTTCCTAACATGGGAATAAATATCACCGATGAATACATGAACCTACATCAATTCCATGAACGACCATAGGATATCAGAAGTTAGGAACAAAATAAAGGTATTAGACTCTATATAAACAAATGCATGAGGGCCATAGATATCTTGATACATTACACTCCACCTCCTAAAGTCATGCCAGAAATGAGACACATTTTACAGTTGAGCAAGTATACTAGGACATGGGATTGGTATCTAACACATGACCATACTATCATTGGAGTGTATGGATTTAAAAAAGAACTATTCAAGCATCCTACTTTCTTAACACTGAGATTATTGGATCTGGATTATATCAGACAAAGATTAATGGCTAATCACTTTCTATTTTACCAACATATAAAATCAATCACCTTCTCTCTGCCATAGGAGGATGGCCCCTTCCTCATTCATAAAAGAATATTTTTTTCCACAATAAAGGATATCATAAATAAATTTGACTCTGAAAAAGGATATGGGTGGATATATGACCCTCATGGTGTCATTGTTTCAATAAATCCAACATACAAACATCATTCGAAGGAGTTGATGAAGAAATATTCCAACCTAGAGTCTTGGAAGGAGGCCAGGAAGATCTTAGAAAGTGAGGTCCCCAACATAATTTCCACATTAGCCCAATGTATGTTAGTTCAAATCACTCAGCCTTTGAAAAGGTCATTCTTATAAATGTTATCAAGGATGGATGTAGATGATAAACAAAACTAAAAACCCAAAGGAGGTGATGCAGAAGAAACATAAGACAATCTGAAAGAGATATTGGATAAAGGGAAGGGTTTCCTACAAATATATCAAGGGGAGGGTGAGCCTGAAGGACCATCCTTAACTATTGAGAATATTCCCTTAGCCTTATTATCAACAGGGCATCTCAATAAAATGGTTTCTAGTGGGGGAGCAACAGAAAATCATCCCACTTTATTCTCCTAGTACCTAGGAATCAAGAGGAAAAATAGAGAGTTTCAAAAGGTGTTTTACCCACTAGTAGGAGGAGAGAAAACACAAACAAAACTATTGAAAACAATATATTATCAAGAATGCATCTTCAATTTGGATTTACTGGAATCAAAAGTGTCAAAACCCATCTCCCCAATAGAATATAAGGTAACTCAGGTCAAGCTCAAGACTTGTAAGATTCAACCCTTGATATTATTGAGTTTACCAATAGGAAATTGACATGTTGTGAGAGGAATATGAGATAAATTATGCACAAAATCAATAGACAATTGAGGAAATAAAAGATTGACACCAAAGAAAACCACACAAGGATAACAAAGCTTGAAAAGAAGAACATAGCTCTAGAAATAGATCCCAAAGACCCCACTGGTGTGGGAGAACTTGTGAAGTAGAAAGACACTAAAATCAAGGTATTGAGGAAGAGGATTAACTTGATCCAGGTGGATATTGGTGGCCACCCACCTATTCCAACTCGCTCATCTTGGCAGTTTTTTAGTTTGGTAGTCTTTTCCTAGTTTTCGGGTCCTGAACTTCTGGGGTCGTTTTGAGGCCCTAAAACCCTTTTTAAGGCTCACCATAGTTATACCATAATTAGAGTTATATTCTTATGGCATAGTGTGTAGTCCTTAGATAAAAATTTCCAACGGGACATCGTGTGCCTAAAATAAAGATCGTATGCAAAAGTTACAACCCTGGGAAGTTGATATACCAACTTACCCCAACGGAGTCCACATGAATCTTGGTGCTTCATCTCCTAGGGTTAGGTTTTTGAATGTCTAGGGTTTTGGAATTCATGTTTATTGTAAAAAATATTTTAGAGCCTCATTGTACTCATCTTCTTGCAAATGAGTGCAGCCATCGCATCTCTTCTCAGAGATAAGCCACCACCATTCTAGCAAGCCTATTTCAGTCTGTATTTTACAGTTTCAACATATTTATTTATTAATAGAAGCCACGTTTTATTGTATATTTGTTATTGTTCATTGAATCTATGTGTTAATAATATAGATCTGTATTTATTTCATTTTTCTCATAAAATTTGGATCAGTGGTATCAGAGCGGTCTGCTCCTTGTCGTTCTTAATGCATGTCCTCGACAAGGTCAGGGTACAAAGAGTTGGGTCTTGAGATTTTTTCTCTTGAGAACAAAGGATCTCTCATTCCCAAGCAACCTTCCATGGCAGGAGAAAAGAAATATGGTGAGATAGGAGATCCTTTCAAACTGTTACTCGAGGAATCCCTCATGCAAAAGAGGAACGAAATGATGGATCGTTTTGCACAAATCCTTCGACGGATACCAACAAGCGACGATTTGTCCTTGAGCGGAGGCACTGCCCTCTTCAAGGTACATATAAACTTTGATATTATTATATTTGAAGGTCAGATAGATGTATATGTTGTAGACAAATGGTTGAATCTTCTAGAAGGGTATTTTTCTTTCCATAACTTTTCAAATAGAGAAAATATTACTTTTGTGATCCTCAAAGTCGTCCCCCATGTCAAAGATTGATGGGAGACTTTCTGTGAGAAAAAGGAAACAAAGGAACCCTCATTATTTATAGCCACACTCACCTGGGAGTCCTTTAGGGATGCTATTAAGGAAAAATACTATTGGGTATGTGTTATATTCTTTGCACAAAAATTTCTGCATCGAGACTGCATTTTTTGGGACCACATTATATTTAGGTGGTTTTTCAGCACATGGTTTCTTTGTCGATGGTTTTCTATTTCTGGTTAAGGAATTAGGGTTTTGGACTAATCCAGGTCATTGGGTTAGGGTTTTGGATGCTGCTGTCTCCTGTATGTATTTTTTATTGTAAACATTGTAACACAATGAATGAATATAAAATATGTTGGTTTTCCCGGTTTTGGGTTTCTAGGGGAAAAATCTCTGTGTAATGTTTGTATTTTCCATTGTATATTTCCTGTTCTTTTTCTGAATATTTGTTTGCAGTAGATATTGTACAAGGTTAGGATTTACATTTGGTATCATAGATTTATTGGCTTCAGGGGGATGCCTTTGTGGTCAAAGGTTTCGCTCAGGACTGTGATAAGCCTTGTTACAGTGGGAGATCTGTGGTATTTCTTTTTCAGGTGAAAAGAAATGGCAAGAAATTCGAAGATGGAGATCGAAAAGTTTAATGGGAAAAATTTTAAGATGTGGAAGCTCAATATGGAAGATCTGTTGGTGGATAGAGATCAGTGGATCGTGGTAGATCCTGGTATTGCACCTACAAGAACTTTTGCAGATGACTAGAAAATGTTGGATTAGAAGGCAAAGAGCACAATACGACCATGTCTCTCCAATTCAGTATTACTGAATGTGTCAGAGGAAGCTACAACCAAGGATTTATGGTAAAAGTTGGGGAAGTTGTATCAGTCTAAGTCCCTGGTAAATAAATTATTCCCGAGAAAGAAGTTGTATAACCTGAGAATGAGAGATGGAGACTTGGTGGCAGAGCATTTGAACGCCTTCAATACTGTGGTAAGTCAGTTAGTATCTATTGACATTAAAATTTCAGATGAAGATAAATGTATTACTTTGTTGTGTTCTTTACCAGAATCGTGGGATAGTCTAGTTGTGGCCATAGGTAGTAATACAACTTCCTTGAAGTTTGAAGAAGTGGTCTCATCCTTGTTGTCGGAGGATATGCGACGAAATAATATGGAAGGACATAGCATAGATGCATTGTTTTCAAGAGGACATTCCTAGGAAAGAAATAGATCTAATTTCTCAAGTGAGAGATCTAAGTCTAAGGGTATATCTAAATCTCCTGGAAAGTTTGTAAGGGTACGTTGGAGATGTGGAAAAGAAGGGCACTATAAGAAGCAGTGTAGATCCAAAGTTGAGAAAAAGAAAGGATCTGAAGAATATTCTTCTACAAAAGAAAAGACCTCCAAGGAAGAAGGAGGGGATGTGTACTTGTCCTCTTCAAGCACACATGCATATCATGAGTCATGGTTGGTTGACTTTGGTGCATCCTTTCATATGACTCCCCATAGGGAGTGGTTCTGTGAATATAAAAGGTATGATGGAGGTACTTTTTTCTTACGTAATGATTCAAAAACCAGAATCATAGGAAGAGGAAGGGTCAAGTTGAGGCTCATATATGGAAGCATGAGAACACTGCCCGGTGTTATACACATCCCAGGTTTGGCTAGAAATTTGATTTATGTAAGAAAAATGGACAATGTAGGGGTAAAAACAATATTTGAAAAGGAAACCTACAGGATGGTTCGAGGAGAAATGGTGTTGCTGAGGGGAGTTTGGTTTGGAACTTTGTATAAGCTGCAAGGAAGCACTATTAGTGATGGGTGTAATAGTTACATTGTTCTTGATATTGGAGTTGAAGAAGAAAGAACTGCTACAGTCTTTGGAGAAAAGGTTATGTTGTGGCATCAAAGACTGGGGCATATCGGAGAGACGGGTCTTCGACTACTACATGGTAAAGGTATGTTTGAAGGTATGTCTAACTGCTCTCTGGATTTTGATTTCTGTGAACATTGTCTATATGGGAAGCAGAATTGGGTAAGATTCCCCTATGGTGCAATGAGGGCAGAAGGAATTTTACAACTAGTTCACAGTGATGTTTTTGAACATGTGTCGGTCCCATCATTGGGAAAATCTGTGTACTATGTCTCATTTATAGATGACTTCTCGAGGAAGACTTGGATATATTTCCTCAGGAAGAAATTTGAAGTCTTTGACAGGTTTAAAGAGTTTAAGGCTCTTGTTGAGAATCAAACAGAGAAAATAATTAAGGTGTTGAGGACAAATAATGGAAGAGAGTTCTGTGGAAATAAATTTGAAGAATTATGTAAGAAGTGCAGTATAGAAAGACAAAAGACTACTCCATATACACCTCAACATAATGGAGTTGAAGAAAGGATGAATAGGACGCTGATGGAAAAAGAAAGGTGCATTCTCAGTGGTGTCGGATTAGGGCAAGAATTCTGGGCAGAGACAGTGGGTATTGCATGTTACCTGGTCAACAGATCACTCTCATCAACGTTGGATGACAAGACTCCACAAGAGGTATGGACTAGCAAGGAGCCTTCTCTCACACATCTCAAGGTTTTTGGCTGTGATGCACATGTTCATGTTCCAAAGGAAAACATGAGTAAGTTGGATAAGAAGGATGAAAAGTGTATCTTTATTGGATATAAATATGGTCTCAAAGGTTATAATCTTTGGAACCTAGAAACTAAGAAGGTAGTGTATTTCCGAGATGTGGTATTTAGAGAAATGAAGGATGTTGTTAAACATGTAGCCTTACCAAGTAAGGAAGAACCAGAGAAGATAGAGTTTGATTTAAAGGATGATGAATCAGACTCTACAGAAGAACATGAAATGGAAGAAGAAGATCCTCATACTCCAGTATTGGGGAGATTGGATCGAGAAAGAAGGCTACCGGAAAGGTATATTCCATATGATTTCCATTAAAAAAATTCTTTGTCTATTACTGATGATGATCCTAGAACTGTCAGGGAGGTAGTGGATTCAAAGGATGGAAATCTATGGAAATGGGCCATGGACGAAGAAATGGAATCTTTGGATAAGAATGAGGCTTGGGATCTAGTGGAGTTTCCAACTGGAAGAAATACCATTGGAAACAAATGGGTATTTAAAAGGAAGTTGAATGCAGAAGGAAAAGTAGAGAAATACAAAGCTCGATTAGTAGAAAAGGGTTATTCCCAGGTTGAGGGAATTTATTTTGGTGAGATTTTTTCTCTTGTTGCCAAGTTAACCTCCATAAGATTTATGTTATCTGTTGCTGTTGCATTTGATTTTGAAATAGAACAAATGGATGTGAAGACAACATTCCTACATGGGGATCTAGAAGAAGAAATCTATATGAAGAAACCAGAAGGTTATGATGTGAAGGGAAAGAAGGAACTGGTATGCAAGCTAAAAAAGTCCATGTATGGTTTAAAACAATCAACAAGAATGTAGTATAAAAAATTTGATACTTATATGCTGGGACTTGACTTCACAAGAATCAAAGAAGATCATTGTGTGTATTTTAAATTAATTGGTGATCATTTGATTTATTTGGTCTTATATGTGAATGACATGTTGCTGATAGGAAACAACAAGGAGACCATCCAGGATGTGAAAACTTAGTTGTCCTCTAAATTTGACATGAAGGATCTTGGTGCTTCAAATTTCATTTTGGGCATGGAAATTAAAAGAGATCAGAAAAGGAGGAAACTCTGGTTAAATCAGAGAAAATATGTTGAGACAATATTGCAGAGGCTTAATATGCAGGAATGTAAACCGGTCAAGGTTCCTATTCCTGTTGGTGTAAAGTTATCTGTGGATCAGTGTCCCAAGACACATGAAGAAGAGGAGGACATGTCTCATGTTCCATATGCAAGTGCAATTGGTAGTTTGATGTATGTAATGGTCTATACTAGACCGGACATTGCACATGCAGTGGGAGTTTTGAGTAGGTATATGTCAAAACCAGGGAAGGAGCATTGGACAATAGTAAAAAGGGTTTTCGGGTATTTGCGTGGCACTGCTAGCTATGGATTGTGCTACAAAGGAAGACCGGGATTGGACAGAGTGGTGGATATACATGGCTTTGTGGATGCAGACTGGGCTGGAGATTTGGATCGTAGGAGATCTACAAGTGGGTATCTGTTTAACCTGTTTGGAGGAGCAATAAGTTGGATGAGAAAAAGACAAGTTGTAGTGGCACTTTCAACTACAAAAGATGAATGCATGGAATACACTCATGCAAGTAAGGAAGCAGTATGGTTACAAAGATTGTGTTCAGGTATTGGGTTGGTACAACAAGTTGTAAGGATAGAGTGTGACAGTCAGAGTGCAATTTTTCTGCCAAAGAACCCCGCTTATCATTCAACGACAAAGAACATTGGTGTTCAATATCACTTTGTGAGATACATGATTGAAGAAAATAAAGTATCATTGATGAAGGTGGACACTTTGAAGATCGTTGCAGAATCATTAACAAAATCTGTGAGCACTGAGAAGTTTTCTTGGTGTAGAGGATCCATGGTCATTGTTGCCCTGGATTGTTGACTATGTAACCCTGTAACCCATTGTATGCAAAGAAAACAACAAGTGGGAGAATGTTGGGTATGTGTTATATTCTTTGCACAAAAATTTCTGCATTGGGACCGCATTATATTTAGGTGGTTTTTTGGCACATGGTTTCTTTGTCGATGGTTTTCTATTTCTAGTTAAGGAATTAGGGTTTGGACTAATCTAGGTCATTGGGTTAGGGTTTTGTATGCCGCTAGCTCCTATATGTATTTTGTATTGTAAACATTGTAACACAATGAATGAATATAGAATATGTTGGTTTTCTCGGTTTTGAGTTTCCAGGGGAAAAATCTCTGTGTAATGTTTGTATTTTCCATTGTATCTTTTCTGTTCTTTTTCTGAATATCTATTTGCAGTAGATATTGTACAAGGTTAGGATTTACAAATACTACCCTATTATAAGTTATGACAACCTGGATACAAAATGGACCACACTGTGACAGGAAAGGGACCAAGCAGTTCCAGAGTTCACAAATATCTTCCATACCTTATGCACCAAGATGGGTATCAAATATTCTAAGCAAACTATGGTTCTCAAGTACTATGGTGGTATCCATATATACATATAGGTGGAAATGCATTTTCTGTACATCTCGTCCTTGGGTGAGACCTATCGATATGTCATCAAAATAGAGCAGAAGCTTAAACAAAAACCACAACAGTTTGGGTCTAGGAACCCCTCACAATAGAAGCAAGGCAATGGAAGTGCCAACCCATAGAAAAAAGGGTAGAGAAAAGATGGACAGCCTTAGGAAAACCAGTATAAGACACAAACAAAGAAGGACAATGGAAAGATGAAGAAAGATGCCAAGAAATGGTGTGACTTCCATATGAGCCCCTGACATAACACTATTAATTGTTGCTCAAAGAAGTAATTGGTGGTTGAGATGAAAGCCTCTGAATCAGATGCAGGTTCCAAATCTGAGTCATAACCAGAAAAGGGGAGACAAATCATTGACTCAAAAACCAATGCCACCATTTCTACCACCAAGATCCATCCCGGTGAACCTGATGAGAAAGAGGAAGGAGAGCACCTCTTTCATTCATAGATGTGGGTGAAAGGCACCCTGTTGCACTTCATTATTGATATCGGTAGCCAAAAGAACCTGATACGGAGGTCGTCAAGTGACTGGACTTGCTGAAAACTCCACACCCGTAGCCCTATACCATCATATGGCTCCACCAAGGAAGTGATCTTCACATCAACCAATAGTGTCGCTTGTCCTACGACATCAAGCAATTCAAAGATAAGGTATTGTGATACAAATTTAGGAGCAGAACAAACTGATTAAAAAACTGAATAAAATAAACATAGAGATATGAAGAACAACACATATATCCAGTGAACAATATCTTCTATTGAATAAATTAAATGGGATGAAACTATAAAACTGTAGAAATGAAACACTTGCTCGAATGGTGGTAGATATCTCTGAGAAGATATGTGTCTATTATGCACATTTGTCTGAGCAGAATGATTACAATGAGGTTCCGAAGGCCTTTTTAATATTACTCATGAATTCAAAAACCCTAGACATCCAAAAACCTAACCCTAGGAGATGAAACACCAAAAGTTATGTGGGACCCTATGGGTAAGTTTGTACCTCAACTTCTCGTGGTTGTAACATTTTCATACTACCTTCGTTTTAGGTGCATGATAGCCCATTGGAAAGTTATTTTAGAGAAATACATATTACTCTGTCAAAAAAACAATGTTTAGGGCCCCAAAATGGCCCTGGAAGTACAATAAGATGTGCTGACATGAAACCATACAAAATAAGCTAGATGGATTAGGTGGGAGGCCACCAGTATCCACCTGGAGATGTGTAGAGATTTAGAAAACCCAAGAAGTGCAGAGCCCACAATTACAAAGAAGTAAAAAATAACATGCTATACTAAAAATGGTCAAGAGGAGCCAGTTGGAATAAGTGGGTGGCCACCAATATCCACCTGGATCAGTCCTCCCCCCTTAGGAAGTAATGGTCTCCATTGCATTGAGTTCCCCCATAAGGTGAGGAAACTTTTGTTGAATTTGGCCCTGGGTGAGCTACTTTCCTTAGTGTAGGAGTTTCCCTTCCTTGACAACCCGATAAAGATGGATCCTCTATTGGCGAGTGCCCTTGAATTGTCTGTCCACTATCTGATATTGAGTCAGCTGCATCAGTGGGAATTTAGTTAGTTAAATAGATAATACCAGCATGCATGTAGTACTCACAAGATAATGGCAGCGAGATACTGTAGTAAGGTTGGGATGACTTAAAGTCTGCATGGCTCTTATGAACTAGGCTACACCGTTCACATTCTTATCGGCAACTCTCATTTTCTACACTCTTTACTACACTTCCACTACACCACTCACCCACTGTAGTGGTTTGTGTATCTACAACAATGGATTCTTGTTCCATGCAGTCAAGATTGAGATCTGTTGGTGTTAGTTGTTTTGTGATCTTTGAGGTGTCCAATAATGGTGGAAAATATGGTAGAAGGAGGTCCACATTGAACATTGGGTGCAATACAAGGAAGGGCGGAGTGTTGAGATCAAAAACATTGCTACCCACAACTTTGGTGATAGTGTAAGGCCCATAGTGAAGTGGGTGGAGCTTCTGATGGAGCCCTATAAGAAGATCCTTATGCAAATGTAACCAGACTTTGTCTCCAACCTGAAACTGGTGCGGTACCCTATGTTGATCATGGAGTTGCTTGTACTTAGCATTGGCTTTCTGCAAAATATCATGGACCTATTGGCAGATGTGTTGAATCTTCTCAATGAATCTGGTGGCTTTTTTGGTCTCAGAATGAACATGGGAAGAGTCTGTTTGTGTGGTTGCAAGAGGTAGTGCAACATTAATGGGACCCAAGTGTTGGAATCTTATCCCCACTTGAAATGGGCTATGGTCGATGGAGATATGGAGAGCCCTGTTGTAACTGTGTTGAACATAGGGGAGACTCTTATCCAATGTACATGAATTCTTAGAGTTGTACATGCATAGGATGTGCACAATCATCCAATTGACGACCTTAGTTTGGTTGTTTGTTTGGGGGTGGAAAGCAATGGATTTAGTGAGCTTGGTGTCCAACAATGACTAGAGACTCGACCAAAATGTGTTGAGGAACCTACTGTCCCGGTCGAAGATGATGGTCTATCCCAAAATAGACCCACACTCATTCAAAGAATATCTTGGAAGTATCTTCTGTTGTGATATTCTTCTTGCAGGATGTGAGGATGGTCATCTTCAAAAACCGATCAATGACCACAAAGACATAATCATTTCCTTGCTTAGTGGATGGAAGGCCAGGCATGTAATCTATTGAGATGGATTCCCAAGGCTTCTCGTGATCTAGGTGGATATCGGTGGCCACCCACCTTTTCTGACTCACCCAAAACAATTTTCTGGCAATTTTGGCAATTTACTATTTTTAGCAATTTTTAACTTTCGGGGCCAATTTGAGGGCCCAAATGAAGGTTTTTCGAGATCGAGGTTCTCAATGATACACTACGGAATAATTGAAGCCCCAAAATGAATCTCCTCGATGATACCTTTCCAACATGCCATCATACGCCTAAAATGGAGATTGTATGCAAAAGTTACGACCCTAGGAAGTTAATTCACTAACTTACCCAAACGGGGCCCACATGACTTTTGGCACTTCATCTCCTAGGGTTAGCTTTTTGGATGTCTAGAGTTTTTGGCATTCATGTTTATTGTAAAAATGCCTTTAGAACCTCATTGTAATCATCTTTTTGTGAATGCGAGTAGCCATCACATCTCTTCTCAGAGATAAGTTGCCACCATTCTAGTGAGTCTTTCACTCTGTATTTTTACAGTCTTTGTACATTTCTTTCATTAATAGAAATCGTGTATTACTGTATATTTGTGTTTATGGTTGCATCTCTGATACAATTATGTTATATTATTGAATATCTATGATATCTTTGTGCATTTCTTTATTATATCTTCGCTCTCATTTCACGCCAAAAATAATCCAGATCAGTGGTATCAAAGCAGGTTGCTCTTGATTGTTTTTCAGTGCATGTCCCCGAAGAGGTCCGAGTATAGAAAGTTGGGTCTTGAGCTTGTCTCTATTGAATACAATCTCTCTTGCACACCCAAGAAACCCTCAATGGCAGAAGAAAAGAAAAATGATGGAGCAAACGATCCTATCAGTCTGTTGCTTGAGCAAGCTCTCACATGACAGAGGGACGAAATGATGGAGAATTTTTCCCACATTATTGAATGTCTACCAATAGCAACAGGCACATCTTCACCAAGTGACCACTTTGGAAGCATCTCGCCTTTCAAGGTACAAGTTAATTTTGATATTCTTTTATTTGAAGGACAGATAGATGTAGAAGCCCTAGACAAATGGTTAAACCTACTAGAAGTTTATTTCTCTATTCACAATTTTTTCGACAGAGAAAAGATCACCTTCGCACTCCTTAAATCTCTCCCCCATGTCAAAAATTGGTGGGAAACATACTGGGAGTAGAGTTCCACAGAGGAGTCTGGAATATATGGGGGCTGAGCCCACTTGGGATTTTTTTGTGGATGCGGTAAAGGAATAGTATTACCCTATTGGCAACTATGAGGACTAGTACATGAGATGGACCACACTGCAGAAAGATAGGACCCAAACAGTTCCAGATTTCACCAATACCTTCCATACCTTATGCACCAAGCTGGGTATCAAAGATTTCGAATGACATTTGGTTCTAAAATACCGTGGGGCTCTACACAAATACATCCAAACTAAAATGGATTTTCTAGACATCTCATGACTTAGTGTTGCTTATTGATATGTTGTTAAAATCGAGAAAAAATTTAAGCACCAGAACAAATGGGAGTTCGGGACTACAAATCCACAACAACCAAAGTTTGATAAAGACAATCCTAACAAACAATCTCCTGAAAACCCGTCCAAGCCACAGGAAAAGAAGGGTCACAGGAAGATAAAGAAGGAGACCGGAAACTGGTGCGATTTACACAAAAGCCCCTGGCACAACACCGATGAATGTCGCTCAAAACAATTGGTGGTCGAGACCAAATATAAGGAGCTGAACCCTGATTCAGAATCTGATTCTGAAAATACTGGTAAAGGATATATCATTGATGCAGACCCTACTGCTATTGTCACGACCGTAGCAATTCAACTAGAAGAACCAACAGATCCTGAAGAGGGGGAGTGTCTTTTTCATTCACATATGTGGGTGAAGGGGACCCCTCTGCATTTTATTGTTGATAGCGTAATCCAAAAGAGCCTCATCTTAGAAGAGGTCGTCAAACAGTTGGGATTGTTGAAAACACCACACCCGCAACCATACAACATCGAGTGGCTTCACCAAGGACGATATCTCCGTGTTATCCAACAGTGTCGATTATCATACGGAATCCAACCCTTCAAGGATGAGGTATTATGTGATGTTTCCCCACTTGATGTATGTGATGTGCTCTTGGGCCAACCATATATGTGGAGATGCCATGTTGTTTATGAGTCTCAACCCCGTAGTGTCATTGTTACTTTGTGGGGTCATATCTACAGAATACCAGAGGTAGTTCTGACTACTGTATCACCTAAAAAGTGTCACAAGGTAGTATCTCATACTGCAAAATTTAGCTTCTTCACAATCTATTCAAAAGGAGAACAAAAGGACACTGCAACCACTATAGCCTTGCCCCAAGCACATTCTATCCAATAGAAGCAGGTCGACAATGTTGCAACAAAGTGAAAAGATTCCTTCTGCACACCATCCTCTCATGTATCTCGACTTGTTTAACAGCCTCAGCCTCAACAGGTTCATGACAGACTTCCACAAACTGAGTAGCGCGACGTCTCCAACAAGGCAAGTAGCTCACCAAGATGTAGATTCAACAAATGATTTTCCCTCTCCCCCGGGAACTCAACGCAATGGATACCATTTATTCCTAAGGAGGGAGGATTGATCCAAGTGGATATCAGTGGCCACCCACCTTTTTCGACTGGCCCAAAATATTTTTCTGGCAATTTTGGCAATTTACTACTTTTAACAGTTTTTAACTTCCGGGGCCAATTTGAGGGCCCAAATGAAGGTTTTTCAATATCGAGGTTCTTAATGATATCTTATGGAATGATCGAGACCCCAAAATGAATCTCCTCGATGATAGCTTTCCAACGGGCTATCATACGCCTAAAACGGAGTTCGTATGCAAAAGTTACGACCCTGGGAAGTTAATGCACTAACTTACCCAAACGTGGCCCACATGACTTTTGGCGCTTCATCTCCTAGGGTTATATTTTTAGATGTCTAGAGTTTTTGGCATTCTTGTTTATTGTAAAAATGCCTTTAGAACCTCATTGTAATCAGCTTTTTGCGAATGCAAGTAGCCGTCACATCTCTTCTCAGAGATAAGTTGCCACCATTCTAGCGAGTCTTTCACTCTGTATTTTTACAGCCTCTATAAATTTTCTTTCATTAATAGAAATCATGTATTACTGTATATTTGTGTTTATAGTTGCATCTCTAATACAATTCTATTATATTATTGAATATATGTGATATCTCTATGCATTTATTTATTATATCTCTTCTCTCATTTCGTGCCGAAAATAATCCGAATCATCTCGGGAGTAGAAAGAGGGGTGTATAATCCTTTCTTCTTGATGGATGGCTTGGAAATGGAAAAGGAAGTGCAATATTTGATATACTTGCTAACGTCCTATCGAAGTTTTGGCCATTATTTTTTTTTTCTTTAGAACGAACATAGTGTTCTCCATGCAAAAACGTCATGCCATCTGATTGTAGTGGGCTTCCCAAATAATCTTTTTATGCTCGCTTGCAGGAACACAGAGATGGCCCAGATGGCATAATAGTCTATCCTAGATGTGAAAATCATTGACATTCGTGCCTGTACCCAAGATATGATAGATGGTCGAAAAGTTTGTATCTTTCTGATACAACATATGCCTCATGTCCATAGGAATGGAACACAGTGGTGAGTGTAGCCATGGGAGGTCGATTGAGGTAGTCAACAACATGATCTTTGCTCCCTATCTTATACTTGATGTTGAGATGGAACTACTGCAGGTAGGTGTGTTATCACTCCAAGAGAAATTCCTAGACTGCAAATGAGAGTAATCTTGGTAACATAGAAATATAAATGGATTAAAATAGTTTGAATAGGTGGATCAACAAGAGAAGAGTAAAAAGGAGGGCATCAGACTGCTACAAATACATTCCATTGGGCATGGAGTCATAACATCCTATAGATCAAAGGAAATCAAGCTGCCTACCAGACAAAAGGCTTATACAAAGATGGATAGAAGAATAGAAGGTAAACAAAGAGAAGAATATCCACATGACAGAGATCCTTTCTGTAATATAGATTAAAGGGTGCTTGAACAATAATCTGTGATTAACAAGCAATTACCACAAATCCTTTGTAGCTCATGAATTCATTAACCAACGGCATCTTTTGATCTTAAAAATATGTAAATATTACTCATATGAAAATATAAAATGATAACAAAGAACACAAATTCTGATAAGAAACTCTCATGAATCTCTAATGGCAGAAATGTTAATTACAACAGGCCCTTAGGATTACAATTGAGCAAATAAATTGTTCCTCTAGCTCTCTCCTTTCTTGGATCATGAATCCAACCCCCTCTCCTCAAGAGATAGCCTTCCTTAAATATAAAATAGCATCCAAATAACCTTAGGAGGTCGAATCCCATCTCCTCCATTGGATTCTAAGCCTTGGAGATAGGTGGCAACAATCAAAGAGACAAAAATCCAACAAACAGCTAATTTTCAGGAATTTGTTGGAAGTCATTAATAAATTGTTTCCACCTCATGTATGAGGCCTTTTATGGAGATAAATATTAGTTTCAGGTGTCCCTTAACATCTAAATGATCCTTGATTATCCATTTGAATCCTCCTTGATAGGTGGAAGCCTCCCAACAAGGCGAATATCAAAACCGTGACCGCTACAGGAAATTAGGTAGCATCATTGTAAAACAATTGGTAGTGCCACTTCTATGTCTAATATCTCTCAAACCATACCACATTTTGAAAAACTGAGAGAGGTTTTTGTTATTTGTAATGTTATGAACAAAAACCTACTCCATTTTTCAAAACTACCTTCTCAATTGTTAATAATCCAAGTTTCAAGTTAGTGACTCAAAAATGGTAAAATAACTCTGCACAATTCGTTTTCTGCCAGAATTTAGGTAGAAAATTTAGGTAGCGCCCTCCTATGTGTCTGCGTGCAATTCAGTAGCATAAATCCATGGGTGCTTTTGATGCTTGGAACCTTGTGAGAGTGATGTCAATTCTTGTTCTTGACACTTGGCACCTTAACCAATCTTGTGCTAACATAGGCTCCATGGGGGATAGAGTCCTCGTTGTGAGGCTCTATGAACTCTTGTAGTTTCAGTGCCTTATCCTTTGGTATTGTGGATTCGTGCTCTGTTGCATCGTGTTGAAGACAACATAATGACAACTTATACTACTCTACTTTCAAATAGAAAGCAAACACACCTGCTCTTGATGGAGCTTATTTATGTACAAAACCTAAGCTAACTGAATTTTACAATGGGCTAGGTGAAGGCAAACTTCCACCAAAGCCATTCAAGAAACTTGCTGACATGAGTCTTTATAATGCCAATTATTTATAATAGACAAGAGGAATATGACAATGGTTTGAAAACATTTCCTATATCTCCTCTGACCGCTGTTGACACAATAAAGTTTACAGGTTCCAAAACATTTGAGAAATACAACTCCATATACACCCCTACAGGGTCATAAAAATGGTGACAAAACACATGGGATTGATAGCATATTTATTTTTCCACTTCAATTTGCTTACTGTAAATTGTGGGTACAATTGAAAGAAGGATTGACGTAGGTGGTTGTTGATCCACTGATGACTGTTGATTTACTTCTGGTTGTGTATAAACGATCTCTTCATGTGCCTCAACTAAGGGTTGCTCTTGGTCAAATCTTCAGGTTATGTCTTCTGTGACAAGGCCACCTCTGCATCATACTCCCTGTCTTCATTGTGATCAAATATAGGATAATCTTCCTGCTCATCATCACTAGAATATTCATCAAAAACAAGCCGCCCTTCATATCTATGATCAACCTCTAAAACAATAATTTCATCAAGAATATAATTGTTAAAAATAGCCATTTCAGTAATAGCAGTAAATGTTGCTTCTAGTTATTCATACACATGATTTTCATCTGAAACAATGTTATGAATGTTTTCCTCTACGAATATAGGAGTATTTTTTATTCTTTCATTTGGACAGTAAATAAAATTGTTTTCATCTTTATATTCAACAGAGCAATCTAACAAATCTTGAGCACATTCTACATATCCCTCACAACAGTTATGAAAAATACTTTCAGAGGGATAAAACCTTTTGCAATGTTCATTTAATACTCAGTGGAAATCCTTCAAGGATGAAATGATGGAAGGGGGTAATGAGAAATACCATTTACATGCATCCCCATCCAATGAATACATGAACATTTTCATCAATATATCTTCATGATGGATTTTGAATTGCTACATCAAAGCATGAAATTCTTGAACATGCTTAACAGGGTCGTCATCCTCTCCTTCATAAAATCTAGGTAGCAGATCTTGTCATTCATCAATAAGATGCACAGGATGTGGATAATCATCTATGGCTGAGAAATTGAGTGGGGAAAACCTCCTGGCCAGGATAGCCTTCATAGCCATTTAATTGGTCTCATTCTAGTGGAGTCACCAATAGATTCTAAACAATGGAGTTGCCATGGTGAATCTGCAGTCTTGAAGGTGTCCAACTCTAGTCACCATCTAAAGCTGGAGTTGTGCAATGTTGTTCTTCTCAGGGAGCTTTTCAATATGCTCAAATTCATCCCCAATAACAACACCAATTATGTTATCACTCCAAGAGTCATTCCCAAACTACAAATGAGAGTAAGATTGGTAACATAGAAATATAAATGGATTAAAATAGTTTGAATACGTGGATCAACAAGAGAAGAGTAAAAAGGAGGGCATCGGACTGCTGCAAATACATTCCATTGGGCATGGAATCATAACATCCTACAGATCAAAGGAAATCAAGTTTCCTACCAAACAAAATGCTTATGCAAAGATGGATAGAAGAACATAAAGTAAAAAGAGAGAAGAATATCCACATAACAGAGATCCTTTCTGTAATATAGATTAAAGGGTGCTTGAACAATAATCTGTGATTAACAAGCAATTACCACAAATCCTTTGCAACTCATGAATTCATTAACCAGAGGCAACTTTTGATCTTCAAAATATGTAAATATTACTCAAGCTAGATGACAATATAAAATGATAACAAAGAACAAAAATTCTGATAAGAAACTCTCATGAATCTCTAATGGCAGAAATACTAATTACAACAGGCCCTCAGGCTTACAATTGAACAAATAAATTGTTCCTCTAGCTCTCTCCTCTCTTGCATCATGAATCCAACCCCCTCTCCTCAAGAGATCTCCTTCCTTATATACAAAATAGCATCCAAATAACCTTAGTATTTCTAATCCCATCTCCCCCATTGGATTCTAATCCTTGGAGATAGGTGGCAACAATCAAAGGGACAAAAATCCAACAAATTGCTAATTTTCAGGAATTTGTTGGAAGTCATTAATAAATTGTTTCCACCTCATGTATGAGGCCTTTTATGGAGATAAATATTAGTTTCAGGTGTCCCTTAACATCTAAATGATCCTTTATTATCCATTTGAATCCTCCTTGATAGGTGGAAGCCTCCCAACAAGGCGAATATCAAAACCATGACCGCTACAGGAAATTAGGTAGCATCGTTGTAAAACAATTGGTAGCGCCACTTCTATGTCTAATATCTCTCAAACCATACCACATTTTGAAAAAATGAGAGAGGTTTTGGTTATTTGTAATGTTTTAAACAAAAACCTCCTCCATTTTTCAAAAATACCTTCTCAACTGTTCATAATTCAAGTTTCAAGTTAGTGACTCAAAAATGGTAAAATAACTTTGCACAATTCATTTTCTTCCAGAATTTAGGTAGCGAATTTAGGTAGCGACCACCTGTGTGTTTGCATGCAATTCGGTAGCATACATCCATGGGTTATTTTGATTCTTGGAACCTTGTGAGAGTGATTTCAATGCTTGTTCTTGAAACTTGGCACCTTAACCAATCTTGTGCTAACAAGGTGGGCCACTTCTGATGGCGGTCATTCTGCAATTTCCCCTATGTCTATATGAAATCTATATCATTGTGGATGATCATCTCCTTTTCCAGAATGTAATTTTTCCATTAACAACAAGCTTGTACAATGGAATACATCTCCTTGTCATAGGTGGGGTAATTCTGAACATTATCTGAGAGTGTCTCACTATGGTATGCTACTGAATGCCTTTGTTGAGTGAGAACTGTGCGTAGAACATAGTCAAATGCATTAGTCTCAATCTCGAATGGTTGATGAAGATTGGGAAAGGATAGTATTGGAGTTGAGCACAAGCGATGCTTTAGATCATCAAATGTTCATTATTGTTCCTTCCCCCACACAAACTTTTTCCTGCCACCACCCTTGGTCACTTGGCTGAGAGCCCATGCAATATGGAAGAATCCCAACATGAACCTTCGGTTGAAGTTGGCCAGTCCCAAGAAGCTCCGAAGCTTGGTTAGTGTGGTCGAGGTTGTCCAGTCACAGATGACTTGGATCTTAGCTGGATCAACATGTACCCCATGCTCATCAACAATGTAGCCCAAGTATTGGACCCTTTTCATGCAAAAGAAGCATTTTTCCAAGTTGGCATATAGATTGTGCTACCGCAGAGTGCTCAAAACCTGATGAATATGCCACATGTGCTCCTCCCAAGTTTTGTTGAAGATGAGGATGTAATCCAAATATACCACCACAAAAGAGTTGTTAAAGGGTCTCAATACATCATCCATCAACCTCATGAAATTTTTCGCTGCATTTGTTAAGACAAAGGGCATGACCAACCATTCAAAGATACCTTCTTTAGATTTGAAAATTTTCTTCCATACATCAGTTGGTTCGATGGGAAACTAGTGGTAGCCAGACTTTAGGTCAATCTTGCAAAAGAACTTTTCCCCCTTGAGTTGGTCAAGAAGTTCATCAATCCTGGGAATTGGGTACTGGTTCCTAATGATGATTTTGTTTAATTCTCTGTAATCAATGCAAAGTTTCCAGGTCATGTCCTACTTTTGCACTAGTACAATTGAGATTTTGAAAGGGGAGGATTTAGGTCTTATGTGCCCCTTTTGAAGAAGATATTGGATCCTATGCTTGATTTCGTCATTTTCCATCAATGAACGATGATAAACTAATCCATTAGGAAGAGGTACACCAGGGGTTATATTAATTGGATTCTTGACTTGGCAGTGCGTCGATACCCCGGTGGGTGAGGAGAAGATGTCTTTGTACTCTTCCACGATACCATCCAGTTGCTTCTGTTGCAAAGAGAGGCTTTGTGTAGAGGTCATTTATGTGGCGATGACCTTATTCTTACTTTGAGCATGGATCAAAAAGAATACAAACTTCCCAGTCTATGAAATGACCTTACTGCATTCCTTAGCAGAGATTAAAGAAATAGCAATAGGCAGCACTACCTTTGGTATCCTGTACAATTGTCTACCCAAAGTAATAATAACACTATGAGGTCTACACTCATACACAACATGACCCTTCCAAAAATATGGTTTTCCTAAAATAAAATCACAAACTTCAAGGGGATAAATATCACACAATACCTCTTCTTTGAAAGGCTTGATGTCGTAGGGCAGATGACACTGTTGGCTGACATGAAGATCTTTTCCTTGGCGATGTTAGCCAACGGTGTAAGGTTGCGGGTGTAGTTTCATCGGTAGGTTCATTCGCTTGAAAACCTCTACTGAGATTAGGTTCTTTTGACTGCCACTATCGAAAATGAAATGGATCGGAAGCCCCTTTACCCACATCTGTGAGTGAAAGTGGCATTCCCCTTCCTTTGGTTCTTCTGGTTGGAATTTGGTGGTGGCGACAATGGAACTGGGGTCATGATCGATAATCTGATTCTCTCCTTCTATATTTGACTCATAGTTAGAATGAACCTCAGACTCGGATGCCTTTAGCTCAACCATGAGTGACTTCTTGGAGCAACATTCTTCAGTGTTGTGCCAAGGGATTTTATGGTATTCACACCATTTTCCTGTGTCCTTCTTCGTCTTTTCATTTACCTTGTTGTGTTGCAGCTTGGACTGGTTGTCCTGAGAGTGGCCATCTTTTCTTTGTCCCTTTCTGTGTGGGTTCGGGCCACCTTTTCCCTGCTTCGGCCTTGAGGAGTTTGCAGATCCAAAATCTCACCTCTTCTTCTTAAATTTTTGCTCAATATTGACAACATATCTATAAGTCATACCCAATGAGGCGATGTCCAGAAACTCCATTTCTATTTGAATGTATCTATGCAAACATCTGTGGTATTTGAGGACCAAATGTTGCTCAAAATCTTTGATACCCAATTTGGTGTGCAGGGTATGGAAAATATTGGTGAAATATGGTACTGTCTGGTCCCTTTCTTGACACAGGGTGGTCCATCTAGTGTACTAGTCCTCGTATCCTCCAATGAGGTAGTATTGTTCTTTAATGGAATCCCAAAATTTATCCCATGTAGGGGAAACCAAAAATATTGTGTATTCCTCTATGGACCTTTTCTCCGAGGAAGTATCCCACCAATCCTTAACCTGGGGGGCGACCTTGAGGAGTGAAAAAGTAATATTTTCCCTATCAGAAAAATTGTGGACCGAAAAATACCCTTCAATCATATTCAACCATTTATCTACAACATCCACATTTATCAGTCCTTCAAATAATGGAATATCAAAATTTACCTATACCTTGAAGGGGGTTGCATGGATGCTTGATGAAGATGCTTCTCTTGTGTGAAACCACCAAAGGATCTATTCAAATGTTTACATCATTTCATTCCTTTTTCGCATGAGGGCTTCCTCGAGAAACATTTTAAAAGGATCTCTTGCTCCATCATATTTATTTTCGTCCCCCATGGGTTGTTTTTGGGATCGATGTGACCGATATTGCAATGATTTGATTGGTTCGAGTCCAAACTTCTTGTACCCAGATCTTGTGGGGGCCATGCATGAAGAAAAATAAATGAAGAGGAGACTAATCTGATACCATTGATCCATATTTAGGAGCATAATGAAATGATTGACAAATTGAATACAATAAACACATATATATGAATAACAACAAAGATATGTAGTGAACAATATATTCTATTGAATAAATGAAATAGGTTGAAACTGTAAAATTGCAGGACTAAAACACTTGCTCGAATGGTGGTAGCTATCTATGAGAAGAGATGTGGCTGCTACGTGCATCTGTCTGAGCATAATTATTACAATGAGGCTCGAGATGCCTTTTTAATATTACTCATGAATGCCAAAAACCTAGACATCCAAAAATGTAACCCTATGATATGAAACACCAAAAGTTATGTGGGCCCCTATGGGTAAGTTGGTAACTCAACTTCCCAGGGTTGTAACTTTTGCATACGACTTATGTTTTGGCGTGTGATATCCCATTGGAAAGGTATTTTAGAGAAATACACATTACGTTGTCAAACTGTGACTCATTCTACATTTTGATTGTGGCAAGCCAAAAAAACACTGTTTAGGGCCCCAAAACGGCCCTGGAAGTACAACAAGATGTGCTGACATGAAAACATAAAAAATAAGCCAGTTGGATTAGGTGGGAGGCCACCAGTATCCACCTAGAATATGTGTAGGGCTTCAGACAACCCCAGAAGTGTAGAACCCACAATTACAAAGAAGTACAAAAGAACGCATCTAAAAATGGTAAAGAAGGGCCAGTTGGAATAGGTGGGTGGCCACCAATATCCACCTGGATCATATTGTGTGATGTTTATCCCCTTGAAGTTTGTTATTTTATTTTGGGACAACCTTATTTATGGAAATTTCATGTTGTATATGATTCTAGGCCTCGTAGTGTTATTATTACTTTCGACATAAAATTGTACAGGATACCTGAGGTGGTCCCACCTAGTGCCATTTTCTTGATCTCTGCCAAGAACTGCAAGAAGGTCATCTCTCAGACCGAGATTTTTTTCTTCTTCTTGATTCTCTCTTAGACTAAGAGAAATATTGCAACCACATCCATGGCCTCCATGGCCTACTTCCCCATGCGGCAGAAACAAGTGGATAAGGTCGTGGAAGAATACAAAGACATCTTCTCCTCACCTACTAGGTACCTCTGCACTGTCAGGTCAAGAATTCCATCGATATGACCCCCAATGCACTGCTACCCAATGGGATAGTCTATCACCACTCTATATTAGAAAAATAGGAGATCAAGCATGAGATATAAGAACTTCTCCACTAGGGGAACATCCAACCCATCTCATCACCTTATGGAATCCCAATCATGCTTGTGCAGAAGAAATATGGAACATGGCAACTTTGCATTGATTATCGGGCCCTAAATAAAATCACAATTAGGAACCATTACCTAAGTCCCTGAATCAATGATCTCCTTGATCAACACAAGGGGGACAAATACTTCAATAAGATTGATCTGAATTCTGGCCACCATCGGGTCCCAATAGAGAAGACATATGTATGGAAGACTACCTTCAAGTAAAAAAAAAGTATTTTTGGATGGCTTGTCATGCCATTTGGTTTTACAAATGCACCAACAAATTTCATGAGTGTGATGAACGATATCTTGTAGTCATTCATCAATTACTTTGTAGTGGTGTATCTGGATGACATCCTCATAGACAACAAGCCTTGCCAATTTCTATCATAGGTTCGTGTTGAGATTCTCCCAGATTGCATGGGCCCTCAACCAAGTAACCAAGGGTGGTGGTAAGGAAATGTTTGTGTGGGGAATGTCCCAATAGAAAGAGTTCGATGATTTTAAGTAGTTCTTGTGCTCAACCTTAATGATTTCATTACCCGACATGCAACATCTCTTTGATATTGAGACAGATACTTCAGACTATGTTGTGGGCACAATACTCACTCAGCATGACCACCCCATGACTTATCATAATGAGACACTATCAAATGTCATCTGTAAGTACCCTATCATTCATGCACATTGCTTCTGTAAGTACCCTGTCATTATAATGACTGCCATCAGAAGTGGTCAACATACTTCCAGCAGTTCCACCTCAAGATCAAGTATAAGACAAGAAGTACCAACCACATTGTTGATTGCCTCAACCGACCTCCAATCGTGACACTCACCATGGTGCTAGATTCTTGTGGCCATGATACCTCAAGATGTCCCCAACTCTATGAGAAAGATCCTGACTTCGCCACCACCTACCAAATGTTGGGCACAAACACATTTGTCACTAATTTACATCTCCAAGACATGTTACTGTGTCGATTGGGCCATATATACATTCCATTAAGTGAGCAAGAAAATATTATTTGGTAATCCAACTACAGTCAGTTGGTAGTACACTTCAGCATAGAAAAGACAATGGTAGTGCTGCAACAACATTTCTACTAGCCAAAACTTCAAAAGGATGTCAACAAGTATATCAGGTCCAACACCACCTATGTTATTTCCAAACCATACACTAAGAAAAAAGGCATGTACACCCCTGTTCCTACTCCTGACAGGCCGTGGGAATCCATATCAATAGACTACATGTTGGTCCTTCCATCTACCAAGCAGGGAAATGACTTTGTTTTTGTGGTTGTTGATCGCTTTTCCAAGATGGCGATTCTAGCCACCTGCAGGAAGAGAATCAAAACAGAGGCCAATGCCAAGATCTTGTTTGAATGAGTGTGGGTAAATTTTGGAATACCACAAACCATTATCTCATATCGGGATCCAGTTGGATATCGATGGCCACCCACCTATTCCAACTAGATCATCTTGGCAGTTTTTCAGTTTGGCAACTTTTTCCTAGTTTTCGGATCTTGAATTTTCGAGGTCGTTCTGAGGCCCTAAACAAAGTTTTTAGGGATCGACACAATAAGACTATAGAAAGAGTTATATTTTATGGAATAATGTGTATTCCTCTAATATACCTTTCCAGCGGGCTATCATGCACCTAAAACTGAGATCATATGCAAAAGTTATGACACGGAGAAGTTGATGTACCAACTTACCCCAACAGGTCCCACATGACTCTTGGTGCTTCATATCCTAGGGTTAGGTTTTTGGATGTATAGGGTTTTGAAATTCATTTTTATTGTAAAAATTATTTCATAGCCTCATTTTACTTATATTATTGCGAATGAGTGCAACCATCACATCTCTTCTCAGAGACAAGCCGCCACCATTCTAGCAAGCTTGTTTCAGTTTGCATTTTACAGTTTCAACATATTTCTTTATTATTAGAAGCCAAATTTTATTGTATCGCTATTATTTTTCATTGAATATCTATGTTAATAATATAGATCTATATCCATTTCATTATGCTCATAAAATCTAGATCATAACCTCCCCAAATATCAGCATGTGCAAACCCCATAGTTACAAGCTAGTCATGAAGAAAAGGAGAAGTTGTATCACCAACAATGATCCATATTATATTGAGAGCGGTATAAAGGAAAATATATAAGAAGGAAACACACAATAATGTTTCAATAAACATAGTAATACAGTTAAACTCAGATTCTATTAATGACTTTCTGAAATACAAAAGACTATAAAATGCAAAGACACAAGCTAGCTAGAATGGTGGTAACTTATCTCTAAAGATATAGATTTGACGACTACGCGCATTAAAAATAAGTTGATTAAAAAGATGTTAAAAAGTAATTTTGGCATAAAGAATCAATGATAAAACCCTAAACATCCAAACCACTAACCATAGGAGATGAAACACCAAAAGGTTTGTGGGCCTCGATGTTGCTAGTCGATACATCAACTTCCCAGGGGCATTACTTTTGCATATGATCTTAGCATGTTGGAAAGGTATATCTGATAAGTACACATTCTGAATGGCCCAATACATTCCTTTGACACTTATTGTGTGCCGCCATGTCAAAAAAAACATCGTTTAGGGCCTCAAAACAACCCCAGAAGTTTGGGACCCAAAAAACCATAGAAAAATAGCCAAGATGTGGAATCATTATGAATTAGTGAAATAGGTGGGTGGCCACCAGTATCCACTTGGATCAAGAGGACTGAAATTAAGAGAATCATATCACAACTACAAAGTGAAAATGAGAAGTTGCAAGAAGAGAATAAGATTCTCAAGGGTCAACAAACTCAACTAGCTCAAACCTCAGTGCACAAGACAAAGAAGGTTGACTTTACTGACCCAACAAAAGGTGTAGCTAAATTAATGCATAAAATTAGTGTGAAATAGATAAAGATAGGAACCTTAACTAACTAGATTAAAAATAAAAGTGCTAAGGTGATAGAATTGGAGGAAAAAACCAAGAGTAAGTAAGTCCCTCTATCTAAATTAAACACTGACAAAGATGAGTCCCTAAAGGAGGTGGAGAGACTACAGAAAAAAGTTACAAGGAAATCATCCCTCAAAGAAGCTAAGCATGTAATCAGGGACCTCATATCCACTTTATATATGATAATTGGGCACATTTATCCATGATAGGGGATGATATGGAGCTTCTTACATCAACCAAAAAGGACATAGCCAGGAGAACCATTGAGTTAGAAAACAAACCAGATATGGATAATGACATTATGAAAATCCTAAATATAAATACTAAGGAGCATTTTAAAGAACTAGAAGTTACTAAATAGAAACAACATTTCCAAAACGTTTATTACTAAAATAAGGCTCATGCAAAATGTTGAAAACAAGATGCATGAAATGATAGGGGAAGTAACATCTTTCAAAAGAATTTTCAAGGACCTCATAACATTTGGATTTCCATCCCCTTAGGAGGGATGTGGGGACCTTATCTCACAAAATAAGTATCTAGAGTATTTGGATCTAAAAGGGAATGATGATAGTAGGTTTAATAAGTTGCAGGGTTTTTTTCTAGGACATGATGTCATAGAAATGTTGGTAGAAGATTTTGAGATTTTGCACAATTTGAAAGGAATTTTTCATAATATTCCCCAATCATCCTATGAAAGATACAATAATATAGATGCAATGATAAGGAACATGATCAATATTGACTACACCATGGGCAAGGCATGTCATCGTATGTGTGAATTCATCAATATCTCTCCAAGAAGGCAAGGGGAATCATGTAGCACAAGGAAGGCCCAATAAGGAATGTAAATCAGGTAGATGATTGGGTAAAACATTTTTACCATGGAGGGACCCCTCAAAAAATAAGAGGTGGTTTTTTAAAGAATAAAGAACAAGTAAGAAGTATCAAGAAACTATTTTAGAGAGAACATAAAGTTATAAAAGCAGAATAAGGTGCTCATTTGAAGGGTTGACACTTTGGGGAATTAAAAAGGTTCTTGTACTCAAAGTTGTTTGAGAAAAAAACCTCAAGCACATGTAGAGGGTGAAGGAAACATACCTAGGCCCTCAAGAGATTCATACTTTGTGTTATGTTTATTCCGTAAAACCCATCTTCTCCTTCTTCCATTGTATATGTCTTCTCGTAAATCCATTTCTCACATTTTGGATACTTGTATAAGATATGACTAATAAAAGCTCAGGAAACAGATTAAGCACCATATTTAATGTAGTTTTAAGATGTTTTCTCATGGCATGGAGTTTATTTCATTTTTATATGACCATTTCTTGTCATTTCTTTATGTATTTGAATGTATGCAAAGGGTACCTCCATCTGTTTAGATGTGTGAATATTTATAACTATATGAAGCATCTTCTTTCATAAATATTAGTACATCTATTATAACTGTTAAATTATTAATTTCTCATCATGTTTTTATTTCTCTTATAAACTACAAGATTCATTCTCAACAATGCCTTGTATGTTTAATTTTTCTTTCTTATGGATTCACCCACTCACCCCCCTTGAAATTTAAATGTCTAAAATACTCATGGACACATGCCTCTTGAGTTTGAGAGTCTAAATCATATTCTATAAAATTGTTTGAGGGTTGAGAGAGAGTGAGATCCAAGAAATTTTCATGGCATTTTCTTATGCAAATATGGATTTAAAGTTATTTATGATATTTAGCCCCTTTCATGCCTTGACATAGTTCCAAAAATAACCTAGAACATATTGAGTAAAAACAATAGTTATGGAGGTGCCCATAGAAAATCATGTATAGCTATTGCATTATTTTTTCATTATAATCAAATGAATATTCCTCTTATCTTCATCCCCCAAATTCTGAGTTAGCTTTCAATTATTAATCTCTCTTTTCATTGTTTGGTGAGGGAGATGACTTACCTGATGGTTATTTAAGGTGTTATTACATGTTTATTTTTGTTTTTTTTTAATCAAGTTGGAGGAACTTTCTTTTTTCTGTGTGTGTAAGTGTGAGAGAATGGATTTGAGAAAGGACAATTGGTGCAAGGATAATTCAAGGGTCTCACCTTCAATTGAGAACCAAGACCAGGTAGGTCCTCCCACAACTAACTAGTAATTATTTTTAAACATTGTAGACACATCTTAGGGATATAATTGTATTGTTTTCCACTTTTCTCTATTTATGCCCCAACTATAGCATTAGTATTATCTGCAACAAAATTGGTGACTCCACTGGAGAATATTTTTTTCATTTTTCTCTATAGAATTTCCTTCCTTGTTTTTATAGATCTGTTTATGGTTTTCTATTTGTTTTAACTTTGATTAACTTGCTTCTAGTATAGTAGACTAATGTTCAGTGGTTGTTTGAGCATTTTTTGGGATTTTTATGCCCATAATTAAGTTTGTACGCATGTTTTGGTGGAATAAATAAACTCCCACCCAGAACACTCTTAGACAAGTTATTCTTCATTAAATATCCTAAGCGATTCTACTACATATCATTACAGTACTCTCTAATTGGAGAAGACACACTTATCTAAAAAAAAATACATATTAATTTTTTAATTTAAATTTGTGATTTTAACTTTAATCATATTTTGTCCATAATTATATCAAATTTTGTTTATACCTATTTTTAGTCTATCATGATAACAAAAAGGTTGAATATATTATTATTCTTAAGGATAATTAAACTCAATATATCACCATATCCACTTAGCTAACCAATCAAACCATAAAAAAAATTAATAGTATATTTAAATTATCCTATTTTTCCTTATATAAGTAACCTCTACTTTTAATTTAATGTTTCTTTGAACTTTTCAATAGAAATGCTTAAGTGATAGCCCCTTAAGTAACCTCTACTTTTATTTTAATCCTTCTTTCAAATTTTTAGTAGAAATGTCTAAGTGATATTCCCTTGAATATTATAAATATTATTATTACTAATTCAGATTGGATTATCATACAAGTTTTCATCTATCTTTTTCTGGGTGGAAAACAATTGTAGGAATTGGCTTGCAGGGTCATTTTAGTGGTAGATCTCAGTTTGAAAAATTGAGGTTTGAAACCTTCAAGATCCATTTATAGGATTTAAATGGAATTATTTTGGGGTTACAACATCCAAAGCTTGTTCACACACCCTCAACAATGATCTACACACTGATACCTCTCCAACAATGCAAAAATTGCCTCAATCGGAGCTCATATGTTAAAGTTATTCCTACCGCAAGTTGACCTACCTTGTTGACCACCATGGTATGAGAGGATGCCAAGTTAGCCCCCATTACTCACACATGTGGGGCTATCCATGTGAGGAATTTCAAGAAGATACTAGAAGGTCCAAATCTTATTACTAATTGAAGGCTTAGAAAGTGAAAATCCTAACCCTAGATGACTATCGAGATATGTTAAAAATTGGGCAGCTAGGAGGAGAAGGGGTTCCATTCTTTTTTATTGTACTTGTTCCATAGTTGAGCAAAGAATCCAAGGAGTGAGATTTGAGAGCATAAAGGTAGCATGAAGAAGAGTCTATAGTGTCCAATTAGGCCATAAAGTCATAAGAAGCTTCATAGTGAGTGCCCCTCTTTCTTTGTACTTGGATTTCATTCCTGAAGAAAAGAGAGAAGAGCATAGACATCACCTTCTAGCTAGTTTTTCTCTTGTATTGGGTTTCCCAGAGTACATATTATGTTCATTTCTGTGGATGGTGTGTTATTTTTCTTAGTATTCCATTTTTTCATTTGGTTTATTTCTTTAATTTGTTCAATTAAGCTGGTCATTATAATTCTAATATCTAAGGAAAACAAGCCAACACAATGCAATATTTCAATATAATACAAGATTTTCTATGAAAAAATATTATATTGGAATATGCACGGTAGTTTACAGATCATATTGGTATCAAATCTAGGTTTTCTTCAGGGTATTTGTGGAAAGTTGTAGGACCCAAAAAAGGAGTCACAGAAAGAGATAGAGAAACAAAATCCAAGTTTTAGTTCCATTAAATCTTCACAGTATTTATTTAAAATGGATTCAAAAGTTGATATTAGGCCATACCAAGGTGATATTGATGCATTAAATTTGATTCAATCATTAGTTGCAATAATTAGATGTCTATTTTAGTGTTCACAATATAGATGAGGATCATATGATTTCATTTGCTCGACTGAAATTAGGGGGTCATGTATTAACTTGGTGGGAAATCCACATAGAGACACTTAGGCTCGAGGGTGATCTATCAGTAACTAAGTGGGATGATTTAAAAATTATCATTAAGTCCCAACTCCACCTTATTGGGTACGTATAGGACCATTGGGTTAGGTTGCATTACTTCAGGAAAAGGCAAGGGAGGAGTGTGCAGGATGTTAGAATATAATGGATGTGCTCATTTTACCATTGACAATATCTCTATTGTCAAGCAACCATAGGTCGAAGCCACCCTCCAAGCACCTTAACCTTGACAGAGAATCACTCTGGAAGCAAACCCTAGGCTAGATAGCCAAACAAAGGGTAGTGCACCTTTCCCCAAGGATAATGCACCAACAAGAGCTTATCAAATAGTCCAAACCCTAGCCAAGAGATATTCCAAGCCAAAATGTAACTACTAGTTGCAGAAGCTGCACTGATAGCTCTCCTCAAACCTGTGCACAAAACTGGGCACTGCAGTGCGCACAAGTGCTGCTCCACAATTCTAAGACTGCCTGCCAGAATAAGAACTGGCCTCCTGTATTTATACTAATTCTGGCTAACTGCCTGGGCCGACTTCTCATTCTGGGTATATGTCTATTCATTATATATTATTATTTCTGGACAAATTCTTCTCTTGGAGGCTAATAACCTAATATAAATTATCTTCTTGAGCCTACAAGTCTTCTAGGGTTATTATCCAACTCATTAGGGTTTCTTCTTGCTTCTAGGAGTATTCTATCCTCGTCAGGTTTACACGTGGAGGTAAATACCTCCCGTAGCTACCATAATATAGACACTCCCTCCTAGTTAGGGAGGTATTATAGGTAATGGTCTTGAGCACAAACATACCACTCACTCGGTAGCATCAACATAGTCGTCTAGACTATCTCATGATTAGATCATGAGTACCATCATCACTATCAACATCATCTCTCAGAACCATAGTCTATCTAAGTAATCAAACATGATTCTCACTCCATAGAGTGATACAAGAGCAATTCTTCTAATCTAGAAGAGTAAATGCTCTGAACCATTTTCTGCCTGGGAAGTCTTTGTCCTTTGATTATCCATATAACTGATAATCATTTCCAATATTGTTGATAATCTTCAAGGCAATCGAAACAAAATAGAACACAACTGTGTCTATTCATAGTAGTACATAACTACAATCCAGTGGTACACTACCACACCAAGTAACACACAAGTACTTGATCAACAACGTATAGTCACAAACAGTGGAACACATCCACCACAACAGTATACATCTACTATCATACAGTCTTCATAACAATCATATAATATCAACCTACACAGAAACAATGTTATGATATAAACTGAATCATCTGGGCCAATATTTCACTCACATTTGTGAGATCTGAAAGAATATCTGCCCTCAGAGTAGAACAATGAGATATATGGACTCTAGCAAGGAAGAATAACTTTCTTGTCTTCTGAACCTAGACCATTCCCCATGATGGGCCATTCTTCCTACATTAATCAAAGTGCACCCTGGAGAGAATGTATAAACCCTAAGGAATGTTTGTCCCTGATTGTTGAGCCTGGACCATTCCCCACCCCTGGCCATTCCTCCTACAATAATCAAAGTGAACCCTAGAGAGAATGTATAAACCCTAAGGAATGACTATCCAGACCATTTCCTCTGTTAACCACAAGAGGAAAAAAATGTCTTGTACCAACCTCCAAAACAGACCATTCCTCATGTTAACCACAATGAGAAATCATTGTCTGGCAAGGCAGGCTAGTCTTCTTGAGTAACCCTCAAGAAGAGAGACTACCCTAGACCACTCCCCATGTTAACCACAATGGGAAGTCTCTATCCATGATACATCAGCAATATAGACCATTTCCCATGTTAACCCCAATGAGAAATCGTTGTCTGTTAGAAATCCTAATCCACTTTCCAAGATGGAAAGGAAACTGCTCATCCTGAACCATTTTTCGAACTGAAAAATGACTGTCCATAAATCAATACATATCAGTGCTCCCCCCAACCTAGGAGTCATCTCTTCCTTTTTCAATAAGGAAGTCGTCTCCACGAGCTCCAACTTGAGTACGCAAACTATTTTATCTTGGACATAAGCTTTACCAAGATGTCTATTTATCTGCTCATCTATGGAGATATGTATTGGAGAACCTCTTTCTCATTTTTGAACTTCATCATGGATAATGTAATGCTTGATTTCAAATGTACTTCAGTCTGGAGCATTGGTCTTCTTTGAAGGCTTCATGTAGCTCTGATCAATAAAATATATCTTTTTTGGAAAAATGGAACATATCCATGTGTCACTTCTTTTATCATCATGAGATTTGATCTTCTGAGTAATCATCTTGATACAATATCTTGTTATAGGAAATCTTCACCACGCTTCTATTGTGCACTGGAGCTTCTCCACCAAGTTATTTTCTTCCATCTACATACAAGGGTATCTTTCTGGTATGCCTCAAAGTCTTGAGATTTCTCTTCATATGCTCTTTGCTTAATTTCTCTGGAGAACATACTTTGCATTTATTTGATGTAGAACTCCAACTCGTTGACTCATGTACAGATATGTTTGGTTTACTAAAATGAGTAATCATCATAGTCTTCTCCCTCCATCTGGGAGAACCTCTAGTTCTGGATCTTGCAATGATTTCATTCATAAGTCTTCCATACACTGTTCTTCATCACAATTTTCAGTTCCTCTACTTGATTGTTTTTAGTGAGTTCATGTCAGGCTGGTAATCTTGTGATATAATGACTGGTTGTTCTGGCTTCTCTTGTTTCTTGGAATCTTCATGTTCTTCCTCATTATTTTTCTTTAGCTCTTGGGTCCATGGAGTTTCTTATAGATTCCATGCCCTAAAGATTTCACTTCTTTATTTTATCATAGGATCATGGATCTGGATGGACAACCAAGGATACTTTAAGGATTTTCTTCGAAGAGGTATTCTTCTATGGTTGAACTGAACACATACTGCCTTTCATGGCTGCTACCATACTTCATCATTTTTTAATGGATCATAGGATTAGCTCCCTCCTAATCCTTGCTTCATGTATGAGTGCATATAATCGGCTCCCTCCATCTAACAGAGTCCATGCTTCTATCTGCATCCTTATTGTCTACTACAATATATAATTGGCTCTCTCTGTCTGATAGAGTCCATGCTTCCGTCTTGTTGTCTTCTACAAAAATGTCATAAGTCTTTCTCCAATTTCCTCTTGATTGTTGACTTCTTTCTTTCTTTGCTTCTTCTAAGTCTCTTCATGATGGATTCAGATTATCTTCCAATAGATTTCAGATGATTTTTTTGACGTATTTCATCCTTTCATGTGTATTATCTAATGATATTCATCCTTATCTTATTATTCTTCCATAGGTATAGTTCTTCTTGGAACACATTATCTTCCAAGAGATAGATATACAAGATATGTACAGAGATGATGCAAACAAGATATATACAAGAAATAAGAAGAGTATTGTTATCTTTATAAGAAGAAGTCTCTTTCATCCTGCTTAGTCTTCTTTGCAGGTTCCTTTTCTTTGGAAATTGATGCTTTGTTTTTCTCCTTTGCACTGATCCTTGATTCTTCTTGAACACAGCAAGTCCAAAGTTATTCAAATGTCGGATACTCCTTTCTTGTGCTCATGCTTGCGAAAAATGCATCCCACGTCTTGGGAAGACCATTGAGTACTATGTTTACCAACTCCTTCTCTGAGATGATCTCTTCAATAGCTTGTAGTTGATCTCTTAACTGAGATATTCTAAAAAAGTATGATGTTATGTTGTCGTCATCATTCATCTTCATGTCACGGAGCTCATTCTTCAGACTCATAACTTGTCCAATGTTTCTGATCGAGAAGATATTTGTTAGGGAATCATACATATTCTTCGATGAGTCAAGATGGGAGATGTAGGGTATCAAGTGGTATTTTATATATTCCACTATGATACTCATGGAATTGATGTCACTGTCTTTAAACTTTTCCATATCTACAACATTCTGTGGTTCCTTCTCTTTTCCTTCTTCAAACTCTGGTTCCACAATCTTTCCTTTCACAATATCCAGCACTTTATTCTTGCAGGTCAATCCTTGTCTTCCACACTCTGAAGTTAGGGGATTCATCTAACTTGTTCTATGACTTCATAGAATAAGTCATGGCTTCTTTGACATGGTCAAACCCTAGATTTGACCACAAGCTCAAACTTGATGTCTTGGCTTGTTGAGAGTACCAGGAGATGCACTAGGCTAGGGTGCACTGATCTATCTGGAGATTAGGTCAATCTCTTCACTTAAGGTGTCTCAACGAGAGGATTATGTTTTTTGCAACTGCACCTGCTAGTAACCCTAGTAGCAGTGCTTTGGTGACTGCTCTTTCTAGAAACCCTAGCGATAGTTCTTCAACGAGATTAATATCATTTTGGTTATGTTTCCTTCCAGTAGTTAGACTAAATGAAGGAAGTGTGGGCCCATAACCTATTAGAATATAATGGATGTGCTCATTTTACCATTGACAATATCTCTATTGTCACCCAACCATAAGTCGAAGCCACCCTCCGAGCACTTTAACCTTGACAGAGAATCACTCTGGAAGCAAACCCTAGGCTAGATAGTCAAACAAAGGGTAGCACACCTTTCCCCAAGGATAGTGCACCAACAAGAGTTGATCAGATAGTCCAAACCCTAGCCAAGAGATATTCCAAGCCAAAATGTAACTGCTAGCTGCAGCAACTACAACGAAAACTCTCCTCAAACCTGCGCACAAAACTGGGCACTGCAGTGTGCACAAGTGTTGTTCTACAATTCTGAGACTGCTTGCTAGAATGAAAAGTGGTCTCCTGTATTTATACTAATTCTGGCTAACTGCCTGGGTCAACTTCTCATTCTGGGTATCTGTCTATTCAGTATATATTATTATTTTTGGCCGACTTCTTCTCTTGGAGGCTAATAACCTAATATAAATTATTTTCTTGAGCCAACAAGTCTTATAGGGTTATTAGCCAACTCATTAGGGTTTCTTCTTGCTTCCTGGAGTATTTTATCGTCTTCAAGTTTACACGTGGAGGTAAATACCTCCTGCAACTACCATAATATCAACACAGGAGTATACCACCGAATTCAAAAAGATGGCTATCATTTTGGTTATCTCTCCCAAGAACCCAAATGTACTCCTGAAGTATATTGGGGGTCTAAATAGCTATTTTAGAATGAAAGTGATGCTCTTCAAGCATAATACAATTGATGAGTCTTGTGTTAAAGAAAAATATTTGGAAAATATAGGCCACAAGAAAGGAAAAGCAAGCGGTTCCAAACAAAAAGAGCACCAAGACACATCAAAGGAGGGAAAGAAGAAGTGGAAATGGAAAAACAAGAAGAAAAAAACCATTTCACATCAATGCAAGGATCCAAGTAATCACTGTAACCATTGCAATATCAATGGTCACACTGAAGAAAAGTGTTGGAAACTACATCTAGAGATGAACCCTAAGAACCGTAAAAAGGATGCCAAGAAGAAGAACCTTCTAGCCATGGATTCAAGTAATTAGGTAGAGAGAAACTCAAATGTTGATGATAATATTTCCCACACTTTAGTGAAAATGGAGGTGAATTTGAGTAGTCTTCATCATAGGGGAGAGAAGGAGATGACAAAACTATTCCATATGAAGATCTAGGTCAAGAAGACCAAGGTAGATGCTCTATTTAATTTTTTTTCACAGGCCAATCTCACAGTCACTGATCTGGTCAACAAGCTTGAGTTGGAGGTTCATGATCATCCTAGCCCATATCCATTGGGGTTGGTAAACAAGTATTCATAGATCAAGGTCAAAAAACATTGTAAGATCAAATTTGTTGTAAGTGAAGATTTTATTGATGAAGTGGAGTTAGATGTAGCATCGCCTGATGTGTGTTGAGTAGTGTTTGGAAGCCCCTACATGTATATGAGGGATGCAAGCTTCATGAGGAGAGAAAACCAATCCCTTATTGATCAAGGATGGGAAGTATTTCATCATCAATGCACATAAAGGTAAATCGAAGATATCACTAGAAAGTGCCAACCAAGCAAAAAAATTGATTATTTCAAGTAATAAGTATGTTTTTCTTACTTGGATCGATAAGAGAAAAGGCATCTTTGCAGGGATGTACTAAATAGAAAAACAATAGCTGGAGGAGAGAAAACCAGTACCTTCTGGATCAAGGATGGGAAGTGTTTCATCATCAATGCACATAAAGGTAAATTGAATATCTCACTAGTAAGTTCCAACCAAGCCAAAAAGTTGATTAGTTCAAGTAATAAGTATGTTTTTCTTACTTGGATCAATAAGAGAAAAGGCATCCTTGCAGAGATGTACTAAATAGAAAAAAAAATAGTTGGAGGAGTTGTTACAGGCCTATAGAGGAATGTTATAGGAGCATAAAAGGATGTCACCTAAGACTGAAGTGGAGCATGAGATACAGTTGTTTCCTGACTCCCCATTACCCAACATTGGGTTGTATAGACAGATTGTTTTGAAAGCAAATGAAGTGAAGAAATAATTGTAAAAACTACTAGAGAAGGGAGTGATTATACCAAGCACCTTACCTTTTGGATCACCTATCATCATCATACCTAATAAGGATGGGACTTGGTGGATGTGTATCAACTATTGATATTTGAACAAGATTACACTCAAGAATTAATACCCTCTACCTAGGATCGATGATTTGTTGGACCGGTTTCCACATGCCAAGTGCTTCACCAAGTTAGATCTCAAATCATGATACCACCAAGTACATGTCAAATAATACACATGGAATATGGCCTTCAAGACAATCCAATGTTTCTATGAATGGTTGATCATGCCATTTGGCTTATGTAATGCACCAACTACATTTATGACATTTATGAGTGATGCATTTCATCCATATTTAGATTCATTTGTTACAGTGTATTTGGATGATATATTGGTTTTTAACTCTACTTGGGAGGAGAACATATCACATCTCATGTAGGTGTTAAAGAATCTAAAAAGGCACAATTCATTGGATAACCTCAAGGAATGTAAGTTTTCTCATCATTCATTGGTGGATTTTGGGTATGTGATCGATAGAGGGGAGATTGAGATAAATCCCATAAAGATGGAATCCATCATAAAATGACTAGTTCCTAGTAATGTAACTAAATTTAGGATTTGTTGGGGCAACACAATGCCTACGAAATTCCATAGAATCTTTTTCAGTGGTAGTTGCACCACTCCATGTCATAACAACCAGTGGTAATAGTTTCTAGTGGGGAAAGAATCAATAGAAATATTTCGATGAGATAAAATGAAATATCAATCAAGCACTAGTTCTTGCATTGCCTAACTTGTAGAATCCCTTCGAAGTGGAGATAGATGCAAGTGGGTATGTTGTGGGATTAGTTTTTATTTAAGGAAGTAAGGAGTATGCTATCGGTTTGATATGTTTCATGGGGGATTTTTGAACTACCCTACATATGATAAGGAACTTTATGCCTTGTTTCAAGTTGTTAAGAAGTGGAATCACTATCTAATGGTAAATGAAAACATTATCCACATAGATGACCAACCACTATAGTATTCGTAGGCCTAGAGTATGCTTCAACAAACTAGACACTACAAGTGGATGGGGTTTTTGCAGTAATTTCATCTAGTCATGAAATATAAGAAGGGTATCACTAACAACTTGGAAAACTTTCTTTCAAGGACACCCACATCAAATATTACAACTTTGGGAACTCTTATGCACATGGAGCCTTTTACCCATTATGCATACATAGAGGCATACATCGAAGATGAGGACTTCAAGGAGGTGTTTTAGTAGCTACAAGGAGAGATTTATGTAGAATAAGGTGACAATAAGTTTGAATATCATATCTATTGAGGAAAAGGTATGGAAAAACTTACTCAAGCATTTTCAGATCTTGTCAGGCTAAGACAAGATAGTTGGGAATGTTACCCAGGGTTTATAGTCTCAAAAACAATTTCTTAATCCACAAGTATTAATTACAAAGGACCAAGGATGGTTTTTATGTGTTGTATATATCAATGCAAAAGGAGTAAACTTTAAACAAAGTTACATGAATGTGTACAAAAATTATACAAATGTATATATGGAGATCAAAGCAAAAGAATGAACCAAATCATTAAAACACATGTGTGAGACTGAAACAGTAATCATATTTTTCATTTATTTCATTCTGAGATACAAAACTGACTTCTCTCTAAAAACCCCTACGAGGGTAGGGACCAAAATCAAATTTAGAAGCCTTCCATGGGCACCATACAAAATACTCTAACAATCAAGAAGAAAATTGAAGCTAAAGATCTAGATCAACCTGCTACAGAATGTTATCACTTGACTTTTTAAAACAACCTGCTGAAATATGTGATTCAGTTTTTGAATCCTGCTGCCTTCAATAAGACCCTTATGGTTGTAGTTATCCTACTATTCTCCCCCCTTTGTCTCTTCATTTGATTGAGATTTTATTATTCCTCAATAAGTTATGGTAGTTGAACTACCTTTCTTTAATTAAGTCAAATTAACTTAACTAATTAGTGTGAGACAAATAAATAATAATAATAATATATAAATAAGGGTCTTAAATAATAACTAAATAGGTGGGACCCCTTGTGATTCCCATTTATTTCCTTTGATAATAACAAATATCCAAATAATTTTGATTCTAAACATCTCTTTGTAACTCCCGCTTCATATATATATATATACTCAAATAATAAATATCAACAGAACATAATATAATCATGTCCCCAAAAAATAGCACCATATCCAAGTTGTCCAATAAAAGATTCTCAAATGAATGTTGTTGTCCAAAACAATGTCAAATATATGCTTGTTGTTTAAAACTTTATCAAAATAAAAATACTATCTTCAACATATAAAATAACCTCAATCATGAAAATCCATATTTAGTGTAAGAGGCATTAGGCCTCTTCTCATTGTTGTCTCCCTTTTGATTTTTTTGTGGCATCCTTTGACTGGTTAGAGCCTTGAGGATGAATTGCACTAATTACATGAGAAAAATCATCCTTAAGATGAAGGCAAGAGGAAGCTGACCTGGAAAAATATTTCAATGAGCTAGAGTGAGTGTTTATTCCTTTTCCCTTATCCTGCCCAGGATCGGGGACATATGTTTTTAATCTTTCACTGGCATGTGATGACTATACAACTGAGACAATAGGATCATCTTGGGAAACTTGGTTTTTTGGTGGTGGAGGGGGTAATTTCAATGATGCAGTGGGCCAACCGTGATGGTGAACAATAGGCTGGTGGACAATATCTTTCCAACCATCATTGGTGGGTGGTTCTGGTTGCATTGATACATGAGGAGGGGTTGGGATGCCGAAAAAGTTCTAATGTGCTTGAAATAGTGTTCTTTCAATTTGGGGTTGGGGGATCACTTGGAATACTATGTTAAAGAACCTAGATTGGAAAATATGGTTCAATTCATGGGGGTAAACATCAAAATGTATAGAGAACCAAGGTCTTATGTGACCCCTCTTCCAATTCCCCCCTCCTCTGTTAACTCTACCATTACTGCCTCTGCTGAAAAAGATCATCCTGAAGCAATAATCCAAAATACGTCATGAAAAATTATTAATAATCCATTCATTAACTCTACCTAATAGAATTAAATGTTGGCTCTTATCATTTACCACAGAAGCACATGCAATCCATCCATAAAATCATCAATCAATTGATGTCTGAATAGGGAGGTGAACAGGGATATTTGGAAGATGGGGGGATTGTAATGAGTATAAAGTGGTATAATGGTCGAGAACACCATGAGTATTGTTCAAGCAATTTCAAATTAAAAAAAAAAAAAAAATCACACTAACATCCAAACACCAATCAATTCCAAACTTTTTCCTTTTAATACCCGTTTCATTCTAATGAAATTCACAACAACACAACATGGAAATTTTAAATGTATCTGGGAAAGTGAGGGGCTTGTAATAAGTGAAAAGTGATATAATGGTCGTGAATGAGATGGTTACTGTTCTGTTGATGAATTAAAATTTATTATCTTCAAATCATCATTGCTATTATTCCAAAAAAAAATATGTTCAACATTCAAACTCAAGACCCAGTTGTTCCAAAAAAACAAAAACATAAAAATTCTTAGAACCGTCACCCCAAAATTCCCAGATTTCCTTTTCCTTTACACATATATTTATTACTTGAGTGAAGGTGCAAGGAACTGTCTAACATCCAAATCACAATAAATCCAACCAATAGGTAGGGCTGAGAAGAACAAATACAAACCATTTAAATTCCACATAAAATAACATAACCCCAAAGTTATATAACAAGGAGAGATTGAAAGTATTCAAATGCCTCTTATGTTTAATTTAATTAAACATTATAAAATATTTAACATAAACCAATTTTTGTAGGAATTGTACAACCATCCAGGTCATTTCAACTGTGCACATTTAACATCATAGCATTGAAATAAAACCACTAGAAACATCTTCATTCACTGTAAAATTTGTTTCCTTTTAATTGCAGGATTTTAATTTCATATGTTAACAAAGAAATTATTCTAGTAACAAAACTCATACCAAATAAGGGCACAATGGAGTGAAACCTGTTCTAACCACAATTCGACATAAGGTTAATGTCAACCCTGCAATGCTTATCATGTGACAGACTAGGTTCGAAGGTATAGTGACTTTATTCACTAGTGATCCACCAATAAAATTGACCAAAAACATTGTAATAACATAAGCCAATCAACCCTCAAAGGTAACACACAACCAACGATGCAAGTAACATGTTTAACAATTGTTCAATCATAACCAAACTCGAATTAAATCTCCAACATGGGTTTACAACCATTGATCCAAAGAGGGTCGGGTCTGAACAGAAGGAGAGAGTATTATTTAATGGAGTTTATACAACCAAAACTCTAACACCATCATTACAAACTATGACATAGTCGAATCCAAAGTGGTACCAAAAAATTTCCCTCGTATACATTTAAGACTATGGGAGGAAATTTGGCAGTTCCACCATCCAAAAATCAATCATAGAACAAGAACCAGGCCTCACATTCACCCAACCAATTGTCACATAACTTCAAACTAGGTCGTGGTAGACACTTGGGGGGAACCAAAACCTTGTTTCTCCATTTCATTCATAACAATAGTTCCCTTAGACCACACAGGGTCAAAAACAACACCTACATGCCGAACATAACAATTTTAATGGGAAAATATATAACATATGGCCTATGACTGTGTAGGAACATCAATAAATAGAACCCATCACAACCAAAACACCATTTCTCTTAATGGAGGTAAACCCATTTCGAAATTGGAGAAGGAGTGAAACAAAGAGTCATAGCATACCATAGTTAACATAACTAGTCCCAAAAATGGAGTATCATAACCAATCTATTATCACCAAACCCCTAAATCAGAGTGCTCAACTATGACAGGGAACAAAAATATCATTTGCACAACCATAACCCAGAAATTCAACGGAAAGGAACCATAAACCATTTACAACATGCCAACCAACTCACACAGATAATGCATACATATTCACCACTGTAACTTTAGAAAGAAAGCACCCAACAAGAAAAATCTAAGAGCCAACCATCTATTCTACCTTGGAGAAGAGTGCATAATGAATGGAAGACAAGAAACTCATACCCGTTGTTAAAAATGCAAAGGAAAACCAACAACTCTATTATTTTATCCAAAAGTCGAGCAACACGGAGTAACCATAGCCCAAGCAAAACACAATGTGAACCAATGAGGGTGGCAGCCTTAGGGGTATGGTTGGAGTGACATGCAATAATTGCACATTTTTTCCAACATAAATGACCACCAACCCAAGTACGAGCGTGCCATACACTTGCCCCAAAACATTAGCATAACAAACCATATAATAGGCAACAATCTGCCAAATTAAACAATGATTTACCACCTTGTTGTATGCAACCTTAACACCATACTTCATATCCATTGTTAGAACAAGGGGATCACCACATCACCCATATTAAAACGTATCATAAGTAACATATAATATGATTATAATACCATATGTCTAACAAATCTCAAATTGCAAGGATTGAATTTCCCTCAAAATAATAACATAAATATTGTCCACCATCATAACCATGAACAATGTGTGTGTGATTTGAAGCTTGAACCTTTACCATATTATAGAGAATATGTATAGAAGTTGTGAGTGAAGTGCTTATCAGTTTCTTTCATCTTTTAAATTGTCAGCCATTATAATCATTGATTGCATGTGAAAAAATTGTTCGAATTTTTGTGTTTTCTCAAACTGCAAATGCTTAGTAAAGTCGTCATGAATGAAAATTAGACCAACATTTCCTCTTGATCATGATTCAAACAAGGAGGTCCCACCTATATAGCTATTATTTAGTATACGTATATAAATATTAAGGCATTGCAACCCATTTGCAGGCAAGAGTATTACATTGTGCTTTTGGGTGTCAACAAACTGGCGACTCCACAGGGAAATCTATTTCTAACAGATTCAAAAATCAATATGTATGGTTTCATAGGCCAGTAGATGATAGAAAAAATGTTGAAAAATAATAGTCATGCAACATGGAGAAAAATATGGTTTAAGGGAAATAATGAGGTGGGATTTGGGGAATAACTTATGGAAAGTGGTACGTATGAGGGGGTTTGGTCATGTATGTATAACATTTGAACAATATGTAACATATAATACTTCTTAGATATTTTAAAGAGAAATTTTTTGGTATTCTCTTTGAATCTTGGGATGAAAGGAAGAAAGGGAAAGCATAAATAGGGAAGAAGGAAAAATCAGTTATCCTACAAGAGTTGAAAGAAAAAAACAATTTTAGCAGTGTTTGAAAGGGGGACATCATGAAAAATTTGCATACCTTATTTCTTATGGATCAACAATACTTACAAAATGACATTATTATGGAAAAACCGATCCAGACCTTATTTCTGATAAATTAAAAAAAAAACATCAACAACAAAAATTAAAAACTCAACAAACAAAAGTAAAAAAGAGCAAGCAGTAAAATATATATATATATATATATATAGAAGTCATTTTAAATAAGTGTTAATTATTAGACCGGTTCCACATAATGTTTCAAGTGGGAACCATTAGTGTTGTAAGAGAACAATCACTCTTCCAAATCCTTTAAAATATATGAGTTTGCACCTAGGACAAAATTGATTGTAAAAGTACATAGCCTTTGTTTCTTGAACTTTGAGTGTCTTCCTCTCTCAACATGAGTTGAGTCCCATAATAGGAACTTTTTGTCGATCTTGAATTAAATATCTTTTGCTCGTCCATTAAAATAATTTTTCACTACTTGTTTCCTTCTCTTTATGTTCTCTAAGGAAAAATTACTTTGTTCTTCCATGGCTAACAGTCCAGTTATCCTTTGGGGAACATTGGAATAATTTAATTATTCAATCTGTAACATCAACCGTAAATAGGAAAGATCCAACTCAGTAGGAATAATATCCTCTTGACCATATGTGAGATGGAAGGGAGTATAGTCTGTGCTTTCCTTGGTGGTAGTGAGATTTTCCCAGAGAGAGTAAGTGAGAAGTGTGTGCCACTGGAGAGGTTTATCCTCTATGGTCCTCTTGATGATCCTAACCAGGTTTTTTTTAGTGGATTGATCTTTCCCATTTCCTTGGGCGTAATAGGATGATGAAATGAAATGTTTGACCCCTAACTTAACCATAAATTGAGTTAACTTTGCAAAAATGAAGGCTAGGCCATTATCCGTAATGATCTCTGGTGGAATACCAAATCTGGAAAAGATATTAGTTTCTAGGAAAGAAGAGCTGCTCATCATATGCATGCTTAAGAGGGACAAACTCAGTCCACTTAATAAAGTAGTCTATAGCTGTGAAAATAAAAATATGTCCTATAGAAGACAGAGGATTGATAGGACCAATAAAGTTTAGGCCCCATTTAGAGAAAGGGAAATCTGGGAGGACATGTTGTAAAGGAAAGGAAGAAAGACGTTCTTTCCCAACAAATTTTTGGCGTTTATCACAAAATATTGTGAATTTGTAGGAATCTTGAAATATCAAAGGCCAATAGTAACCATTTCTTATAATTTTAAAGGTAGTATCTTTAACAAAAAATGGCCAACAACGTGAATAACAGAAACTGACTATCCATGAACTTCCTATAACCATTTATGTAATTCTTCATCATTCACACATCAAAGTAATAAACCATCAACAGACCTTATAAACAAGAAGTCTCCCAAAATGATATACCTAGAACATTCGAGGAACAAACTTCTTCTTTGGTGAGAATCCAAGTTATCTGGGAATTTTTTATGCTGCAAGTAATACACCAGATTTCTGTACCAAGGATGTTTAACTATATAAAGATTTTGATTTTCAATATAAAATAGAGTTGAAATAGGATTATCTTAATCATCAAGTTATTCACTTGGTTCAGGGTGCTGAGCTAAGTGATGAGATAAGTCTCATCCCTTGATCGTTTTTGAAGTCAGGATGGTTAAATCATGCTCTTGAATTTTGGCAATCCAATGTGCAAGGTTTCCTGAAAGATACTTAGTTTGTGAGAGAAGAAACTTGACAACAGGAAAATAGACTCTTACCTGTGTATATTTGCCTAAAATAAAGTGGAAATTTTTTTCTATAGCGTTAACAAGAGAAAAAGCATGTTTTTCAATATAAAAGTATTTTATTTCATCATTTGATAAACTCTGGCTCATGTATGCTAAATGTTTTCATTGTTTTGGTCATCATTCTGTAAGAGGATGGCATAAATTTCTTCCTCGGTGGCATTGGTATATATGATAAAATATTTCTTGAAATCTAATTTTGCCAAGATCGATGCATCATTGATTTCTTTCTTAATCCTAAGGAAATCATTTTCAATGTCTCTTGTCCAAGAAAAAGAACGATCTTTCTTAAAAATATTATGAATTGGTTTAACCATGACAGCAAATACAGGAACAAACCTATGAACAAAATTGATAATGCCCATGAAATCTTGGACTTATTTCTTGGAGGTGGGGGTAGGAAGGTTTAGAATTGTAGTAATTATTTCGGGACCTCAATGCTTATTCTTGAATTAGAAACAATATGACCGAGGATATTTCCCTTAGTGACACCAAAAATAGACTTGGAAGGATTTAAAGAAATGCCAAATTTTTTGCAACTCATGAGAACTTTTCTAAGATGACCAAAATGATCTGAACGTTTCTTTGAAGAGACAGTCAAATTATCGAGACAAACTTGGATAATTTTATCGATCAGATCATCAAAATCTATCTACATAGCTCTTTGGAAGGTGGCACCTACATTAGACAATCCAAAAGTCATACGTTCATAAGTAAATATACCCCAGTGTGTAGTAAATGTGGTCTTATATCTATTGGTCCTCTTCACCTTGATTTAATTATAGCCATAAAATCCATCAAGTAAGGACATCATTTGTGACCCTACAACTTGTTGTAAAATCATTTCCATATTAGGGAGAGGAAAATGATATTTGACACTCGCTCTATTCAATGCATGGAAATCAATGCATAATATGATCTCACCAGTAGTCTTTCGAACATGTACCAAACATGAAATCCCCTCATAATACTTAACTTGAAAGATTATAACAACTTTCAATATTTTTTCCAACTATTTCCTTGTTGGAAGATTGGTTGTTGTCATTGATGTCAACCCTAGTCATGGGTTTTGGACCAGAAGATTGATGAAGTTATTTGGACATGAAGGAAAATGAAAATGAAGATAAAACACCCATGGATGGATAATATACATCATTCTCTTTCCGGTGGTATGTGGCACGTCACGTGGATCCTCATGGTTGAGGAGAAATGAATTTTTGAAGATGACAAAGTGAATTGTACATGTAGGCCCTGAAGACAATTAAAGAAA
>ML783689.1:398927-417977 GCA_009831015.1 Picea engelmannii
TATTGTGCATGGTGTATTGTGGTGTATTGGTGTAACTCTTATACCATTGTTCATTTCTCATTGGATATAATTGAATGGTTTAATTGTAAGTTGAAAAAGGTTTTAAATTGTACTTGATACTAATTCACCCCCCTCTTAGTATCAACATTCCTAATAGTATCTTTCTTTTTGCCTAACTGGTTTTACCCCTTCCTTGATAGGAATGGCATGTTGTATGAGAGTAGGATAAAAACCACGAAGATCCTCGTATGACCATGCAAAAACATCTTCAAATTCATAGAGTAGTTATGTGAATTTATCTTTTTCTTCGTCAGAACATTGGGCACCTAATTTGACAATCTTTCAGGATTCGGGTGTCCCAAGGTTCAAGGAAATGGTATCACCCAATTTCCTCTTTGACTCCTCTTCCTTATGTATCTCATGTATCTCTTTGTTTCTCACATCACACAATGAAAATGAACTTTCGGGAGGAGTCAAGCCTTTTGTGAATTTATCATCTTCATTGGATATGATTTCCTTTGGCTTAAATGGTTCATTTTGTATGAAAGCGCAAATGCCTTCATCACTCGGGAATTCTTTCCATGATTCCATGTTATCAGGGATATGAGGATGATATAGATATTGGAATGCACAATCAGGTCATTGAGGTAAAATTTGTCAGGTAGGAGATGTTGCAAACACCACTAACCTATCAACCATTGAATTGAATTCTTGCTTAACATGAATGATGTTAAATGATAACAGGTTTGAAATGAGCATCCAAACAGCTTGGGTATAACATTTAAGAAAATTGTTGCTAGGTGAATAAATATTATGTACAAGGTTCACAACAAGTTTGGAGTCACCAAAGACTGTAAGGTCTCCAAAACCAAGGTTATGTGCATTTCCCATTCCTAACAATAAGGCCTCAAACTCAGTAACGTTGTTCATGCAAGAAAAATATAATGTATAAGAGAAATTGTGAATTTTACCTATAGGGGAATACAAAATAATGTCGGATCCTTTACCTTCATTTGAGCATTAGCCATCAAAATGCATGTGCCACATGCCATCGTCAAAATCAATTGGTTCAAAGATAGTGTCACCCTCATCAACAAAGATAGAGTATACTCCCAAATATTCCTCAAGATAATTTACGTTATGTTGGGGAACACTCTCTATGTATGGTGAAATTATTCCTTCCCTTAGGACTATAATGTTATTTCCGTTCCTAGGGACATACATATGTGTTTCGTCAAGCGAAATATATTCACCCGTTAAGGCTTGATAATCTCTTTCTAAAATGATTGACTAATTTCTTACTGGCATATCAGTTACCTGGATACCGAGGGTTGTTATTTCAGGATGCACGCACAAAACTAAGGTTACATATTTGATTTCACCTACAGTTGATTGTTGCAGACTGTTATAAGAGAACATGCTTCTAGAATTTTATTTTGTGTACGACAAGCCAAGATCTTCCATGATAATTTTTGACATTACACTTGGACTAGACCCACCATCAATTAGACAAAAATGAGCTATTTTATCCATAATTTTTATAGAAATATAAAAAGGGGGATTTTTATAGGTTTCCTAAAATTATTTACACCTATTTTATTTACATTTGAATCCTCTTATTTTGACTCTTCAAAAAGATTGGCTATAGTAGAAACTTTACCTTCCACAAAATTCTTGAGATGCTTTTGTTGTTCAGGGACGACAACCATGTCTAAAAGATTAGCATCAACCTTGTTATTAGCCAATTGGTTAAGGATTGTGTATTTAGAAGAGGAAAGAGGGGAATTCATTCCTTGATTTTCCAAAACTCTGATAGCTTGTGTATCAATAGTTTAAGAAGATGTACTTGGCATGGAAGAAGTATGAGGAGGGTCATATTTTCCCTTGGAGGTGTAACATTTGTTCCTGGTATTGATTATCATGACATCCTCAGGGTCAGCCCAATATATAACTGTGATTGTGGTATCGAGCCTTTTTCCAAATATCTTATCTCTGACATTTTTCTTAACTTCAAAAGCACTTTCTTCATGATCTTCTTCACAGAAGTTACATCAACTGCGAGACATAATGTCCTTTGGATGAAAATTATTTTCATTAGTATTCCTAAAAGGCACTGAGGAAGAAGAATATGCGACAAGGGTGGGAGAAGAAACACTTCCCTTTCCTTTGTAGGCTATCATCCTATTGTTCATATCTTGCATTAGTTGTAGGAGGGCAGACATATATGTTTTCTTGACTGAATCCCCTTTAGGGAGACCCGTCCTTTCGAGTTGATCCTCATATTATAGGAAAGTATGAAGAGAGGGACCAATATTGTGAATAGGATTTTATTCAAGTCTATGATGATAAGGGGAAGGCAACACATTATAATAAAGCATGAAAGTGGCTGGATTTTGCAGACGGATTAGTTTAGGAATTTGATTGTATAACTTGGTGAACCGAAGGTTAAAAGACTTAATGTTTTCACCATCTTTATAAGCGATATTATTGTATCCCTTAACTCCTCTACCAAACTTTTGGACTATCCATAAGTGGACTTGAACCAATAAACCAATTCTTCCCATGTGGAAATAATTTTGGGAGGGAGGTCAACAAAATTTGTTGTAGCTTTCCCTTGAAGGGAATTAAAAAATAAGCACATGCAAGTGTCCTTATCATTGGCCCCGATGTTATGAAAATAATTGGAAAATGATACTAAGTGTTCATTTGTAGAAAAAATATTATTCCCCCAAAAATTAGAAAGATGTTCCTTAAACTTTGGTAATGGGTGAGCAATGGGTGCCAAATTCAAGGGAGAAGAAACATTCCATGGAGTGGTCATAGAATCTTCTTCGAACTGGAAAAGACCATATTTATGTATCACTTTAGTAGGATTGTTAGTGGATTTGACATCAATCTGATGCATGTATATACTACCAATTACTAATGAAGAAGAAGGTTGTGAGGAGGAGGTACCTCTGGTTCCACTACCACTACTTGTAGATATCATGTTGAAGGTAATAGGTATAGGTGATGAAGGTTAACTAGTAGAATCTACAAAGTTCTTCTTAGAGCACTTTCTTGAGTTGACATAATGACTTTCCTCCTTCCTATTTCAAAAATAGGAGTAGCTTCAGGGGACAATCCTCTTCTTCTTCTTCGATAGGTACGAGGATTTGAGGACATGAAAAGAAAAACTAAGCACTTAATAAAAGAGAGGTTATTGTTGATTTATGGGATTCCTTTTTCATGGCTTCACATCATTCAAAGAGACTTATATATATATATATATATATATATATATCAACTACTTCCCAAGAGAATTCAAGTTCATCACGAGTACTAGAAGTCTCTAAAATAGTGTTTAACAAGGTTAAGGAAATGTTATTTTGGTCGTTAAGACCATTTCCAATATCAGGTTGTCTTGTAATGGGTACAGTCATGGAAAAAAGCAGTCAATGAATATTTAAACAAAACAAAAAAAATTAAAGATAAATGTGAATACAATAAAACAAATATATGGAAGATATCCCCAGTATGGTCGCCAAATAAATGTTGAGGAAAAGGTATAGAAAACCTTACTCAAGCATTTTTAGATCTTGTCAGGCTAAGACACGATAGTTGGGAATGTTACTCGGGGTTTATAGCCTAAAAAACAATCGCTTAATCCATAAGTATTAATTACAGAGGACCAAAGCCAGTTCTTATGTGTTGTATATATCAATGCAAAAGAGGTAAAATTTAAACAAAGTTACATGAATGTGTACAAAAATTATACAAATGTATATATGGATATCAAAGAAAAAGAATGAACCAAATAATTAAAACACATCTGTGAGACTGAAACAATAACAATATTTTTCATTTATTTCATTCTGAGATACAAAACTGAGTTCTCTTAACAAAACCCTGCAAGGGTAGGGACAGAAATCAAATTTATAAGCCTTCTATGGGAACCACACAAAAAGAATTTGACAATCAAAATGAAAACCGAAGCTAAATATCTGGATCAGCTTGCTACAAAATGATGTCACTTGACTCTTTAAAACAAGTTGCTGAAATATGTGATTAGGTTTTTGAATCCTACTATCTTCAATAAGACCCTTATGGTTGTATTTCTCCCACTATTCTCCCCCCTTTGTCTCTTCATTTGATTGATATTTTATTCTTCCTCAATAAGTTATGGTAGTTGAACTACCTTTATTTAGTTAAGACAAATTAACTGAAGTAATTAGTTTGAGACAAATAAATAATCATAATACATAAATAAGGGTCTTGAATAATAACTAAATAGGTGGGACCCCTTGTGACTCCCATTTATTTCCTTTTATAATAAAAAATATCCAAATAATTTAATTTAAAACATGTCCTTGTAACTCTTGCTTCATATATATATATATATATATACTCAAATAATAAATATCAACAGAACGTAATATAATCATGTCTCCAAAAAATAACATCATATCCAAGTTGTCCAATAAAAAATGCTCAAATGAATGTTGTTGTCCAAAACATTGTCAAATATATGCTTGTTGTTCAAAACTTTATCAAAATAGAAATACTCTCTTCAACATATAAAACAACCTCAATCATCAAAATCCATATTTACTATGTGAGGCATTAGGCCTCTTCTCACTGCTGTCCCCTTTTGATTTTTTTGTGGCAGCCTTTGACTAGTTAGAGCCTTGAGGATGAATTTCACTAATGACATGAGAACAACCATACTTAATATGAAGGCAAGAGGAAAATGCCTTGGAAGAATCTTTGGATGAGCTGGAGTGAGTGGCTACTCCTTTTCCCTTATTCTGCACAATCTCAAGGACATCTATTTTTAATATTTTACTGGCATGTGATGACTGCACGGGTTTGACAGTAGACTCATCTTGGGAAACTTGGTTTTTTGGTGGTGGAGGGGGTAATGGAAATGATGCAGTGGGACAATTGTGGTGGTGAACAATAGGCTGATGGACAATCTCTTGCCAATGATATTTGGCGGGTGGTTCTAGTCACATTAATACATGAGGAGGGACTGGGATATCATAAAGGTTCTGATGTGCTTGAAATGGTGGTCTTTTAGGTCGGAGTTAGCATCAAAATGTATAGAGAACCGAGTTCTTCTGTGACCCCTCTTCCAATTTCCCTTGCCTCTACCATTACTGCCCATTTCAAAATTGCATAAGGAGTGAAAAAAAGAGTCATAGCATAGCATAGTTAACATAACCAGTCCCAAAAATAGAGTATCATAACTAATCTATTACAAAAAAACCCTAAAATTAGAGTGCTCAACTATGACAAGGAAAAACAATATCATTTGTGCAACCATAACCCATAAATTCAACGGAAAGGAACCATAAACCATTTACAACATGCCAACCATCTATTCTACCTTGGAGTAGAGTGCATAATCATTGGAAGACATGAAAATTATACATGTTTTGGAAAACACAAAGGAAAACCAACAACTTTGTTATTTTCCCCAAAAGTCAAGCAACACAGAGTAACCATAGCTTAAGCCAAACACAATGTCAACCAAGGAGGGTGGTGGTCTCAGGAATATGGTTGGAGCGACATGTAGTAATTGCATGTTGTTTCCAACATAAATGACCACCAACCCAAGTACAAGTGTGCCATACACTGGCCCCAAAACATTAGCATAAAAAAACATATAATAGGCCATAATATTCCAAATTAAACAACGATTTGCCACCTTGTTGTATGCAATCTTAACACCATACTTCATATCCATTGCTAGAACAAGGGGATCACCACATCACCCACATTAAAATGTATCATAAGTAACATATAATATGATCATAATACCATATGTCTAACAAATCTCAAATTGCAAGGATTGAATTTCTCTCAAAATAATAACATAACTATTGTCCACCATCATAACCATGAACAATGTGTGTGTGAGTTGAAGGTTGAACCTTTACCATATGCTAGAGAAGATGTATAGAAGTTGTGAGGGAAGTGATTATCACTTTCTTTCGTATTTTAAATTGTCAGCCATTATAATCATTGATTGCATGTGAAAAACATGTTCGAATTCTTGTGTTTTCTCAAACTGCAAATGCAGCTTATTAAAGTCGTCATGAATGAAAATTAGAGTAGAGTTTCCTCTTGATCATGATTCAAACAAGGAGGTCCCACCTATCTAGAAATTATTTAGTATATGTATATAAATAGTAAGGAATTGCAACCCATTTACGGACATGATTATTTCGTTGCGCTTCTAGGCTTCAACAATCTCCATAATGGGTTTCTCTATGAGTTAGACAAGATCTTTGTTCCTAAAGATCAAATATTGAAACTTATGAAAGAGGCTCACACCTTCGAGGTTGTAGGCCATTTTTGTGTTAGGAATACTATTGCTAACTTACAAAGGTATGTATACTAGCCCAAAAAGCAAGAAGATGTAGAACAATATATCATAGGATGTATACTTTGTTGTACCAACAAACTAAGTAATAGGAATCAAGGCCATGACTATCTATTTGTGGTAGTTGATAGGTTCAACTAGATGTGCATTGTTATTCCTTGTAAAAATGCCATCAAAAGGAAAAGAAGCAACAAACGTGTTCTTTGAATAGGTCTAGGTGCACTTTGGGATACCAAGGAATGTCATCTCAAACATGGATACCATATTTATTAGTGCCTTTTAGACTACACTTTGGGAGAAGATCGACACTAAGTTGAAGAGATCTACAAAATTCCATCCATAGATAGATGGGAAGATATAAGTAGTCAACAAGACTTTGGTGCATCTTTTGAGGGGTTACAATTAGAAGCATCCAAACACCCGGGATGAAATCTTATCCATATTCAACCCTCTTAGAATAGAGCAGTCCACACTTCTACCGGTAAGTCCCCTTTTGAAACTTGCTTTGGGTAATTTTCTCCTTTGCCATTAGATGTTGCATATGAATAACAAGGAGGAGTGAGGGAAGACATCATAGGAGAAGATTTGAGAGTGTGTTGGCAGCCCAACATATTTTTAGCTTTTTAAATATCAAATAATAATCTATGTAGCTGCCTAACTGGGGTTGTACATTTTTCTGTTCTTCATAAGCAATTTTTGAAACAACAAATGCATGTTTTCGGTTATTCCTAGTGTTTTTGTTTCCATGCTTCATTCATGAATGAAAGCATTAAAACTTATGACTATATTACCGCTCTATTTAAAAGTTTATGAAAGGCAAATGACTCAACATTTTGGTTAATAAAGTCTTTATTCTTTGCTATGAAGTTCATTCTCTTTGTTTCCCTCCTCGAATGTCAAGCATGCTTATGGATTGTTATATGAATCAACAAAGGTCCTTTTAATTTAACCATCAATATATTTTTGTGTGGTTCTTGGTCATACGTTCCCTTGTCACTAGACTTTGGTTTATAAGTTTCCTTCTCCTAAACTTTAGAACCTAATCCACCTTGTTGCGCAGTCATTTTAAATTTTTAATGCACCTAGTCGTTGCCTGTACTATGTGGGAGGTGGCAGTCCGATCACAGTGAGCCCATCATTTCAAAGCTTAGTCTTGGGTTTTGCAACACCCCTCGCATTCATTTCAAACAATGCCTATCTTTTGGTTGAGAATCTTCTGCTCGTTTGCCATAGATTGTGAATGATTTTTGGGTCTGGAGTATACCTTTGGTTTATTCTTAGAAACCCTCCATACGAACTGTGTTTGGGTGTTTTCTTGTTGAATTCCCATGGCCCTGGTTGTTAGGATTGAACCCAATGACACTCAGACCTTTCTCCTTTGCAATGATGCAAGGGAGGATCTCGAGGGTCACGGCTAGCTTGTTTTCCTTGAGAAATTCCAGGGCTTTAACCTTCAAACCGCTCAGGAATTCGCCCTCTCATTTGATGGATGTCGAGCCAAGGTGGGGGACATTCAGCTTGAAGTCACAGAGGACATTTTAAGTCAAGAAACAAGTCTCCCTGTGAGCGAGCATAAGTGGTTCAAGAATCCCAAGGTTGAGGAGGTTCCATGGAGTCTTTTCTTTACATCTCGAAAGATCAATGGCTATGACAAAGGTATGCCAGTGTCCCTATTGAAAACCCGATGGCATGGTTTGCTTGCAGTGTTGAAATAGTTCATGACGTGTGAAGGCCATTTTGGTTTTGTCTTTCTATATCACCTGCGTTTGCTCATGAATTTCATAGGGTTTCCATTAAACATGCCTTATTACCTGTGGAGAAGCCTATATAAAATGGCTAAGAGGTATAAGAAGCAACGTTTGGATTCAATCCTTTTCCACCACTGTTTGATAAAAATCATGCTTTCACATCAATTGAAGTTATAGAACAATGACTGGGTTTCATTCCTAACCTGAAATGGTTTCGCTAACTCATATGTTGTAGAGGTTGACAAACCTATGATTGAGGAAACCGTAGTCTATCCCAGAGTGTTCCCTTCATCTACACATGCCTATGTTATGGCCACCCACAGTAAGCCTTTACCCAACTCAAAAGTTGTTGAGCAGACCCATGAACAAGATGCATAGCCTAACGCCTCTGCCAAAAATGCAAACATACCTATTGGCAAGCCATATAAGGGTGATATCGATTTAAGTTTTAAAAATAAGAGGGCAGGAAGGTTGATCTCGAGGAAGACACGAAATAAATCAAACCCACATGTGAGCTCGATCAAGACGATCGAGATCCATGAGAGCTCGGATTCCGAGATTGATAGATTTCTAGCCGAAGAAGACCCTCCTTCCTTCCAAACACACCTCGATCAGTTTTACAATTTTGCAGATAATCTACCACCTTGTCTGAGGCATAGTGAAGGGTTTATAGGTATTAAGTTTGGTGACAAATATATAGGCGACATTGGGGACGTTCCGGTACACAACCGTGGGTATTCTCAATCGACCATCACATAGTCACAATGCGAAACGTGTCTGTTTTGGATTGACAAGTATTAAACCGATATATCCATTTTATAGTCACATATCAAAGCCCTTACTGATCAAGTCAACCCCTTAATAGATGAAAATCCCAGGCTGAAGTCTATTGTTAAGGGACAAGGGAAATGCTTGAAAACTACAGGGAATGTCATATTAAAAAATGTCGAGACTGCAACAACAGTGATAATTTCTAAGATCATGTGATTTGATTTGATTTTACAGTTAAAGGTAAGATTTCTTTTTATCTTAAAATAGTGTTATATTTTGTTTATTGAATAATTTAGATTTCGTTGTTAAAATAGACTAGCTACAGAATCAGCAGATTCTGTAGCCAGTCTATTCTAATTTGGAATTTGGAAAATTGTGGTTAAATGAATATCTAAATTTCTTTATTTTATATTTTCCTTTCAGGATATCTGGGAGTTTATGGTGACCAAGTGATCTAAATCATTTTTGGGCTTGTTAGCCATATCTATGATCCATTTTTGTATAAACAGGAACAAACTTTTTTTATCTTTTAAAGATTTAGTGTGATCTGGGGTGGTTATATTCCCCCTTTATTTTTGTAATCAACAAATGATTGTATCTTATCTCATAAGATAAGACAGTTACCTTTCTGAACCCTTTAAAAACTCTTTTTTTTTTGTAAAGAAATCATCTTGGCCTGGGGTTGAAGTATGGACAATTAATTCACAGACTTCAATGGAACAAAATGCATATTACAGCTTTAGCTTCTTGTGTATGATGTCTTAACTTAAGTTTTGTTTATCTTGACAAGATAATAGGTGTTGATAGATTTTTTCTTCATGCTTTATTATGAGTCGGAATAATTCATTTATAAATATTGTCCATATGTGATGTTTCAGATATTAAAAATAGTGATCATTCGTTCAATCCAAATGATAAGGTTTTTCTTCAATTTTGTTGAATGATTAAAAGTAGGTTGTTAGAGTTAGATTTATCTTGCACATAATCACTTGCAATCATAGATATCATAGCTATTATTTGCATCTGTCATTAAAATTCAATAGTCAATATACTATTTTGCACTTATTTCGAACAGTTTCAAAGTTCACTGCAAGTTTATCTCTAGGACAGGCTGGCTGGACATTCTATAATTATACAGGTGATTGGATGCATGCAGAACAACCCATTAAGAGGTTAGTTTATTTCTTTTATATTTTGTTTGTCTTCAAAACCCTTATGTGTGACCTGGCTTTGACTATTCATGTATTTATGTTTCATAGTTATATTCTTTTTGTTTAATCTTAGATAAATAATAATAATAAAAAGTTTATGTGCTTTCTTTATCTTCTTTTGTTAAAGCAGCCATCTTTTCATAGATTTTCGTGAGTTTAGATTAAAACTTTCACTTGTATAACATGCACGTAAATTAAATAAACAGATATGTTGTGTAAATATTATTTAAAATAGTTATATAGATACGCATGTACATATATATACTAAGTAGTTATTTGTTAGTTTGTTATTTTTCTTTTATTTGTTTCTTTTAGGACTTTTAGATTGGCCAATGGAGCCATTAAACCCGTCAGAGTGAGTCATACCAAACAGCTTGGGTTATTTAGACAACCCCGGACCAGACTCGTTCTTCCAATTCACGGACGATCATTTTCGTCCGTCAACAAATGGCGTTAGAAGGAGGGAATAAACACTATTGATGGCATGTGGAGGTCACAAGACTCCTCCCCCACACACCCGCTCACCTATAGTAACAAGAAGTCATTCTGATGACAACATTACCTCTCAAACAGCAACCACCTAAAACGAGAATCCTCAGACTAATGTTGAGCCAGTAACACCAAACCCCCCAGGGTCTGACGTACAAGAAATGTTTCGTCAATCACTTCTAAGGACACACGGTGCTTTGGCCTGTTTCAGACAACTAGTTCAGCCATTGAATCAACCGCTAGATTTTTATGATATTAGAGAGCAATTTGAAGGCACTGGTCTTATCCTAAATCCTACGGATCCAGATCACATCCTCACTCCTGTAGCCGGAGGATTTGGTATCCCACCATCATCACCGCCTTCAGCTCCTTCCTCTTCAGGAGAAGAGTCATTCAACGAAGGCAGTGCTTCATCTCATCCTTCCACACCACCCACGCATATGGAAAATCCAAACAATCTCGCCAGACCTTGGCTCGATCAAGATGTTGTGTCCATACCTGGACCCCAACATCCTTTGCCTAAACATTCGAAGAAATGGCTCCCTAAATTCGATCCAGATTCCAAGCAAATTGTTGAAGATCACATTAAAAAATTCATGCTAGCCATTAGACTTCGAAGTGTAGAACAAGAAGATGTAGTATGTAGACTTTTTCCATACACATTTGAAGGCAATGCCTCTACTTGGTATTTTTCTCAACAACCCCACACCATTGTATCTTGGGATAGATTCAAATCTTGTTTCCTTGAGAAATTCGGAGATGACAAACCTCTCGAAGTCTTAATCATGGAACTCTCCAGTTTAAAGATGAACCCCAAGGAAAAAATAAAAGACTTTAATCAAAGGTTTCTAACATTAAATAATCGAATCCCCACTAATTCAATGCCTGCTGAAAATCTTATCGTCGCATACTACACCAAAGCCTTACACCAGAACATATCAATCTGGGTAAAAAGGTCTAAGAAGGCAACATTATTGGAAGCCTTCAAGGAAGCAATCCAAATTGAGAAAGATATTCTAAGCCTAAAGGACAATATCAATAATGAGGCAAAGATTACCCCATCTTCCAAGAAGAAAATATAAATTCTTCCTAGAACTCCCCAAACCAAAACTCAATCAAAGAGTTTAGATCTAGAAAGTTTACATAAGGTCATTCAGAAATTGTCAAATCAAGTCATAGATTTAAGGAGATCAGCTGAAGAAGCTTCTTTAAGCAAAGGGTCTTACAAACCCCCTTTTAGAAAGTCTTTTCCCACAAACCAACCCAACTTGAATTCTGAAGGCCTTAATCTAGAAATCCTACAGTATGTTATCCAGACAATTCTGGAAGCACATGATAACTTAGTCCCCCCCCGAGATTCCTGAAGACATGGTTGAAAAAGAAACAATGGAAGAGGACGAATCCTCTCCCAACATTTTCAGGCATTTTTCGGATAGTATCTTTCAAGCCAATTTTGAAACAGTGCATCCTTACAACACTAGAAGCAGAACACAGAATAAATCCTCTTCTGAAACTGGAACTAATGCGCCCCAAAAATAGTCTAACCAAACTGAAACTAAATAGAATTTAGTAACTCCAAGTTTAGAATATGGTTTGATTGAAGACCTTAAGAAACTTAGAGCTAATATATTTGCTTATGAATTGTTGAAATTTCTTTTTCTTCTGCAAAAGATGCTTTAGAACATTGCAGAAAACAACAAAAACAACAATCTGAACAGCAACAAATTTGCAGAAAATAGCCCTAAAACACCTCAAAAGGTCCCTGTTAAAATGACACTAGAACCCTTCGATAAAAGAGACCTTGCTGTAAAAAGTGTAACAAATGTAGATAAAATAATCCCAGGGACTGTGACTAAAAATCAGCAAAGTTCTGTTGTTAATACTCGTAGAAATGTCCCACCTTTTTTGTTAACCTTTGAAATTTTCAATAGGAATGTACATAATTGTATGGTAGATTCTGGCGCATCGTCAAATGTAATGCCTTGGTTTGTATGCCAAAAAATCAATGCTGAAGTTCAACCTTCCAGTCTGAAAATTATTCATCTTGATCGGACTAGTGTTAAAGTAATAGGTGAATTAAAAAATGTCCTTATCATATTATCATCTAATCCTAAAGTCGACCAGATTAATGATATTATTGTCATTGACATCCCTGAAGTATATGGCTTATTTTTAAGTAGGGATTGGTCCGAACAGCTGCATGGTTACTTTGCAACAGACTGATCTCATTTATGGCTGCCAGAAAATGGAAAGCCTAACATAATCAAGATCGATCATGAGCATTACCTCAAGCTTACGGTAACTAATTTAAATGACGTTGATGAACCATTTACTGCTTCCGCTAATTCACCTAAAATGCAGGGAATGAACACCTTTTTCAGTAACTTCATGGTTGAAACTTCTACCATTTCTAACCCAGAACAACAGTCGAAACTCATGACATGCACACAGTCAACAGCTCTCCCTAAGGTGCCACATACAACTGATGAGAATCACATCTGGTCTCTCTACTTCGATGGATCCAAATCTAAAGAAGGATCCGGTGCAGGATGTGTACTCATTGACCCAGCAGGTAACAAAACTTTGATCGTTTTCCAATTAGAATTTGAATGCACAAACAGTACTGTTGAATATGAGGCACTTCTGCAAGGTCTCAGAAAGGCACTAGACTTGAAAATATAGAATTTAATGGTATTTAGCGATTCAGAAATTGTCATCAAACAGATAAGAAATTCCATTCATTGCCTATCTCCACACCTGAAAAGTTATCAAGCTGAGGTATGGAATCTCATGCGCCCTGGCTTTTCGTGAGATTTCACTCTTTATACGTTTTCTCCAATCAATCTTATGTCATTTTGTTAACTCAAAAGAATGTTGAAAACAACGAAGTTCCTATTGCCTTTATGAGCTCATCCTTTAAGGGAGCAGAGCTTAATTATCTAGCTATAGATCAGCAGGCTTATGCTGTTTTTAAAGCGGTAAAACATTTTCGATCTTATCTACTGAAATCTAGAATGAAAGTCATTGTTCCTTACCCTGCTGTCAGAAATTTGTTAGTACAGAAAGAACCGGGTGAGAAACAGGAAAACTGGGTCACATCCTTACAAGAATATGACCTCGAGATCACTCCAGTACAAATTGTTAGAGGCCAAGGTCTATGTAAATTAGTTGTTGATTCAGTTATAGAACAACAAAATCAAACTGCTATGTTAATTGAAGATCAACATCATCAAAACCAAATCTGTTGTGTACAAAATCCTACAAGTCCTTGGTATGATGACATTAAGTTTTATCTAACACACGGTTCATCTCCTCGTCACCTTGATCCAAAAAAGAAGAGAGCGTTGAGATTAAAATATGCACCTTTCCAACTAGTGAACGATATATTGTTTCATCAAAATTTTGACGGAATCCTTATGCGTTGTCTGGCAAGAAATGAAGCAGATAAAGTCTTAACAGAATTACATCCAGGGGAAGCTGGTAGGCATTTCGGTGGAGACACTACTTCCCACAAAGTATTAAAGGTGGGGTATTACTGGCCCACCCTTTTCAAAGATGCCCATGCATTATGCCGCAGATGTGTGATCTGTCAAAAGGATTTTGGACGAGTACAGAAGGCAGCATTCCCGTCGCAACCTATTTAAGTGGATTTCCCTTTTCAGCAATGGGGTCTTGACATCATTGGCCCAATTAACCCCACCTCCTCGTAGTAGTATAAATACATCATTACAGAGACAGAACATTTCACCAGATGGTCTGAGGCTGCACCATTAAAAGTGGTAAACACTAGTCAGGTAATATATTTCCTTAATTCAAACATTATCACTTGTTTCGGTATTCCTAAATGTCTAGTGTTCAATAATGCTTCCTATTTTTCGTCTCTTGACATGAGTGATTTTGCTTTAGAAAAAGCGATAAAACTAAATTATTTTGTCAGCTATTACCCCCAAGGAAATGGTTTGGCGGAATCGAAAAACAAAAACTAGATCAACATCAACTTATTATCAAAAGTTGGTTCAATTCGAATTCTGCCTCAGACAAGAATTTTGAGGTAGGTGATCTTGTCCTCAAATGGGACAAACCTCATGAGGGGAAAGGCGAGCATACTAAGTTCCATAACCTGTGGTTGGGACCATTCTTAATCGCTGAAAAACTAGGTCCCAGTTCTTTTCGCTTGCAGAATTTAAAGGGACAACCAGACACCTTCCCGGTGAATGGCCAAGCTCTCAAAAGGTATTTCACCTGACAACTCTCAGATACACCTTTTGTACATTTTTTCTGTTTTGGTTTCTTTTGTTTTCCGTTTTCTTTTTTGGTTTGTTTTTATTTTTATTTTTTGTTTATTGGCCTTTTTGAGTCAAACATGTCTGTATTACAGTCTAGTTCAGAAGAAGAGAACATAATGCTTCATCTCAAAATAACTCTCAAGGGCTATCAGAGAATCAATTGTTGTGTTTTTCTAAAAACGTAAACTAGTTAAAGATGGTATTTTGTTTGAGAATTGATTTCTTGGTTTCAATTTGCATTTGAGAGTAGACACGACTATCTTTAAAACTCTTTACGCTATCCCTACTCTTAAGAAAGAAACTCAACGATGTCTCCCTGTCCTAGAAAATTAGTTTTATTAATAAACTATTTTCAGATCTTGATGAAGGTTAGCAAGATAAATTTAAAGGCCTGAAAAATATTAAGTTGTGTAAAAACTGGAATTTTCAGCATCACCCCGCTCTGTTGAATGTCTTTAAAACTATATCAGAATGTGAATAATTTCTCAAAGAGCTGTGAGAAGTGTTTGTAAACCCGTCGGGACACTGAACAGGTCTGTTGGCAGTGGGTAAATGCATGCATGATGCCAAGACAACTTCGTCGGGGTACTAAACAGGCCCACTGGTAGCGAAGCGATGTCAGGTTAAAGAAAATTCTCAGGTATAAATCTTGATTTTGGTCATAAGCATCCTTCATTCTGATTTGAAATTTCTTGGATAGGATACAGACGTCAGAGTGGGTTAATTGACATCCCTGTCGAGGCTATGGACGCCTGCTGGCAACAATGGCCCTGTCAATAGTATTGGAGCCATTAACTTAAACATCATGTCTTTCATTTGTGAAGACTATCACCAGATTTCATTCTTTTTAACGAAAGATATCTTAAGCTAGACCACGTCGTGATTATTAAATATGCTCAAATGACTTTTCAGTTGTTCTTTGATTTGAAATCATTCAAACATTTCTAACCTAGACTTGTTAGTGATACAGAGATAACTGCTTCTCCCAGCAAGTCGCCATTGTTGGAAAACCAACATATTTAACTTTTTAAATATCAAATAATAATCTATGTAGCTTCCTAACTGGGGTCGTACATTTTTTTGTTCTTTATAGGCAATTTTTCAAACAACAAATGCATGTTTTCGGTTATTCCTAGTGTTTTTGTTTCCATGCTTCGTTCATGACTGAAAGCATGAAAACGAAGCATTAAAACTTATGACTGTATTACCACTCTATTTAAAATTTTATGAAAGGAAAATGCTCAACATGTTGGTTAATAAAGTCTTTGTTCTTTGCTATGAAGTTCATTCTCTTTGTTTCCCTCCTCGAATGTCAAGCATGCTTATGGATTGTTATATGAATCAACAAAGGTCTTTTTAATTTAACCATCAATATATTTTTGTGTGGTTCTTGGTCATACGTTCCCTTGTCACTAGAATTTGGTTTATAAGTTTCCTTCTCCTAAACTTTAGAGCCTAACCCACCTTGTTGCGCAATCATTTTAAATTTTTAATGCACCTGTTCATGGCCTGTACTATGTGGGAGGTGGCAGTCTGATCACAGTGAGCCCATCATTTCAAAGCTTAGTCTTGGGTTTTGCAACACCCCTCGCATTCATTTCAAACAATGCCTATCTTTTGGTTGAGAATCTTCTGCTCATTTGCCATAGATTGTTGATGAGTTTTGGGTCTGGAGTATACCTTTGGTCTATTCTTAGAAACCCTCCATATGCACTGTGTTTGGGTGTTTTCTTGTCGAATTCCCATGGCCCCGATTGTTAGGATTGAACCCAACGTCACTCAGACCTTGCTCCTATGCGATGATGCAAGGGAGGATCTCAAGGGTCACGTCTGGCTTGTTTTCCCTGAGAAATTCCAGGGGTTTAACCTTCAAACCGCTCAGGAATTCTCCCTCTCATTTGATGGATGTCGAGCCAAGGTGGGGGATATTCAACTCGAAGTCACAGAGGACTTTTTAAGTCAAGCAACAAGTCTCCCTGTGAGTGGGAAGAAGTGGTTCAAGAATGCCAAGGTCGAGGAGGTTCCATGGAGTCTTTTCTTTACATCTCGAAAGATCAATGGCTATGACAAAGGTATGCTATTGTCCCTATTGAAAACCTGATGGCATGGTTTGCTTGCAGTGTTGAAACAGTTCGTGATGTGTGAAGGCCATTTTGGTTTTGCCTTTCTATATCACCTGCGTTTGCTCATGAATTTCATCAGGTTTCCATTAAACATGCCTTATTACCTGTGGAGAAGCTTGTATAAAATGGCTAAGAGGTATAAGAAGCAACGTTTGGATTCAAGCCTTTTCCACCATGGTTTGATAAAAATTATGCTTGCACATCAATTGAAGTTATAGAATGATGATTGGGATTCGTTCCTAACCCGAAATGGTTTCGCTAACTCATATGTTGTAGAGGTTGACAAACCCGTGATTGAGGAAACCGTAGTCTATCCCAGAGTGTTCCCTTCATCTACACAGGCCTCTGTTATGGCCACCCATAGTAAGCCTTTACCTGACTCGAAAGTTGTTGAGTAGACCCATGAACAAGATGCATAGCCTAATACCTCTGCCAAAAATGCAAACAGATCTGTTGGCAAGCCATCTAAGGGTGATATCGATTTAAGTTTTAAAAATAAGAGGGTAGGAAGGTTGATCTCGAGGAAGACACGAAATAAATCAAACCCTCATATGAGCTCGATCAAGACGATCGAGATACATGAGAGCTCGTATTTCGAGATTGATAGATTTCTGGCCGAAGAAGACCCTCCTTCCCTCCAAACACACCTCGATCAGTCTTACAATTTCGTGGATAATCTATCGCCTTGTCTGAAGCATAGTGAAGGGTTTCCAGGTATTGAGTTTGGTGACAAATCTATAGGCCACATTAGGGACGTTCTGATACACAACCGTGGGTATTCTCAATCGACCGTCACACAATCATAATGCGAAACATGTTTGTCCTAGATTGACAAGTATTACACCGATATACCCATTTTATAGTCACATATCAAAGACCTTACTGATCAGGTCGACCCCTTAATAGATGAAAATTGCAGGCTCAATTCTATTGTTAAGGGACAATGGAAACACTTGAAAACTACAGGGAACATCATATTAAAAAATGTCGAGACTGCAACAGCAGTAATAAATTCTAAGATCATGTGTTTTGATTTGATTTTACAGTTAAAGGTAAGATTTATTTTTATCTTAAAATAGTGTTATATTTTGTTTATTGAATAATTTAAATTTCATTGTTAAAATACACTAGCTACAAAATCAGCAGATTATGTAGCCATTCTATTCTAATTCGAAATTTGGAAAATTGTGGTAAAATGAATATCTAAATTTCTTTATTTTATATTTTCCTTTCGGGATATTTGGGAGTCTATGGTGACCAAGTGATCTGAAGCATTTTGGGGGCTTGTTAGCCATATCTATGATCCATTTTTGTATAAACAGGAACAAACTTTTTTTATCTTTTAAAGATTTAGTGTGATCTGGGGTGGTTATATTCCCCCTTTATTTTTGTAATCAATAGATGATTGTATATTATCTCATAAGATAAGACAGTTAACTTTCTGAACTCTTTAAAAACACATATTTTTTTTTGTAAAGAAATCATCTTGGCCTAGGGCTGAAGTATGGACAATTAATTCACAGACTTCAATAGAACAGAATGCATATTACAGCTTTAGCTTCTTGTGTATGATGTCTTAACTTAAGTTTTGTTTATCTTGACAAGATAATAGGTGTTGATATCTTTTGTCTTTATGATTTATTATGAGTGGGGATAATTCATTTATAAATATTGTCCCTATGTGATGTTTCAGATATTAAAAATAGTGATCATTCGTTCAATCCAAATGATAAGTTTTTTCTTCAATTTTGTTTAATGATTAAAAGCAGGTTGTTACAGTTAGATTTATCTTGCATGTAATCGCTTGCAATCACAGATATCACAGCTATTATTTGCATCTCTTCGTTCTGTCATTAAAATTCAACAGTCAATATACTGTTTTGCATTTATTCTGAACAGTTTCAAAATTCACTGCAAGTTTATCTTTTGGACAGGCTGGTTGGACATTCTATAATTATACAGGTGATTGGATGCATGCTGAACAACCCATTAATAGGTTAGTTTATTTCTTTTATCTTGTGTTTGTCTTCGAAACCCTTTTGTGTGACCTGACTT
>ML783689.1:418056-432053 GCA_009831015.1 Picea engelmannii
TATATATATATATATATATATATATATATATATATATATATATATATATATATATAGTTTATGTGCTTTCTTTATCTACTTCTGTTAAAGCATCCATCTTTTCATAGATTTTTGTGAGTTTAGATTAAAACTTGCACTTGTATAACATGCACGTAAATTAGATAAACAAATATGTTGTGTAAATATTATTTAAAATACTTATATAGATACGCATGTACATATATATATACTAAGTAGTTATTTGTTAGTTTGTTTTCTTTCTTTTATTTGTTTCTTTTAGGACTTTTAGATTGGCCAACGGATCCATTAAACCCGTCAGAGAAAGTCATACCAAACGGCTTGGGTTATTTAGACAACCTCAGACCGGACTCGTTTTTCCAATTGGCGGACGGTCATTTTCGCCCGTCAATAGAGTGGTGAAATTTGTTGAAAATATTAGAAAGATCCATTTGCAAGTATAGGAGACATTGAAGAAGTCATAGGAAAATTTTAACACCAAACATGATCAACATAGAACCGAGAATACATTCAAAGTGGGAGACAGAGTTTGGTTATAGTTGAACAAGGAAATACTACAAGGTCATGGTAAAAATATCAAGACTCTGCAATATTTATGTTATAACACTATGTTTCATAGTATCACCTAGTGATTATAATCTCTTCTTCTAGTTGCATTGTATTGTAAATAATATTTTATTATGCAAATGATTTACAAAAGAAAAGAAAAAGAAAAGAAAGAAAAAATATAAAATATAAAAAAAATCAAAAGAGGGTATGAAAATAGAAAAAGAGAAAAAGGATAAAACCCCATGGAATAATCTGGTTTCATTCATACTGTCTAACCATGATCAAGCCCTTTAAATTTATGCAGATAAGATAGTGAATAAATTTGGCTAAACAATCTAATCTTAGCCAAATTAGATAGGATAGTGAATAAGTTTGGCCAAACAGCCTAATCTTGGCCAAATATCTTAGGTTAGAGTAATTATTGACCCAACAATTTAATCTGGGTTAATGGGCTAGGTAATTAGATTATGAGGTAGGTTAGCATGTTTTGTTTCAATAAAAGTGTGTAAAAGGTTGATTAAATGCCTTTGATTTGAGTTAATTTGATGTGTTTTTTACTCCTTGGTGACAAAATATAGAAAGGGAAGTTGTCGAAGACCCACAATATATTTTTATCCTAATTCTGTTGGGATTTGACAATTTTGGTGCATTGTGGCTAAAAGGTGCACTAATCTCAGCGGCCGATCAAAGCGCGCTCAGATCTACAGTCAGTAATGAATATCAGACCCCCCCCTCCCAACATTTATGCCTTTAACGGTGGGGGGGGCGGGGAGGGGGGTCTGAGTTGGTGGTTTTCCTAGCGTGGGTCCCTCATAACGTGTCAACTCCATGTTTACTCGGAACCCCCTCATTGATTACCACTTGCCACCTACCCTCCCCTCCGATATACTGCCAAACCACTCATCAATACCATCACCACACTCTTCCACCACACTCCACTACATTGCCTACATGTCACACTCCGCTCACCTATCGCACATCACATCATATCCACCTATTAGCCATTCATTGTCCCCCACGTCAACTCCATCCATCCATTGGCCAATCAATGCCTCTGCTAGTGACCGTTACCCATCCAACTTATCATCCGCTCCATAATGGCAACCTTCTTCAACCATTTAACTTTGTTCTTTCACCATTCCTTCATTGTTCACCGATCTAGACATTGTCGACACCACTGTTTCCTGTTTTCAATATAACTACCATTGAACTCACAGTCGACAAGCGTCATTAAAAACCTGGTAATCACAAACAACATCCATTTATGTTGGAAAATATCTGTTTAAATATGGCGTCCAAGTCTAAATCCACTGAAATAGAAGAAAATTATTTCCTCTCTCCTCCTATCGACCTGAATCGCATCCCCTTGGCTGATAAAAATTATCGAATTTTAGAGCCAAAGTGTGAATTTGACTTCTTTGAATTACACTTCCGATACAAGGACATATTCTTGGACCAGGGCGACAAAATCGGACTCTAGGAGTCAAATCTTCCACTGTTCATGTTTCCCCAGACCTACTGTTTCCCCGAGTTTGCCTTAAAATGCCAAGCTCACTACCTTCTTAACCAAAGGGCCATTGTGTCTTCATGTGGTGAAACTTTGTTCGCCATCACCCTGGAAAACAATAAACCAAATGCTGCAAATAACCATAAATGATTATGCATCCCCTTTCTCCATTGAAATCATGAATGAGCTCTACCAGAAACTGTCGTTCCTGCAGAGAGCTCAAATATTTGAAATCTTCCTCCTTGAAGACTCATGGCTTCCTAAAAATAATCCCCCATATCATTCCTCCATATTCTCAGTCAAAGGAAACCATATCATTCCATCCCTATGTTGCTTGTTGGGATATTATTCTGATGAATGGGTAGATGAATCCATTCTGGGTTTCCTGTCCATTTTCTCCACTGAAAAAAAGGCTACTAAACAATTTGATTATAGTCAGTTCCTAGCCAACAATATACATGAACAAATATTCAAATTCTCCACATAAGGAATGTGAAGGTAATCCTCAGTGCTGGTGTACCTGTTCCTCTTCTTCTAGGTAGACAAATTCACCTTCTCTCTCCAGAAATTAGATCAATATGGAAATCCTCAACTAGTGACCTCCTGGACATCAATAGTGAGGAAGAACTCATTAGATTTTAGCTTCAAACAATTCATTGACCAATTTTACCATCCAATGGTATGCATGCTCAGCAAAAAAACATAACCAAGAATAAATGAGGAAGTCCAAAGGATTCTGCACCTATCAAACTTAGCCAAAACAGGGGACTGGTACCTTTACCAGAACCATACAAAAATCAAGGTCTATCGGTGTGAGTTACATCCTTACAAGCTACCTAAGTACCTTCCTATCATAATATTTTCCTTGGAATACATCGGACCGATGATCAACTCTAATGACATCCACTTTGTGGCTTTCAAGAAGAAGCAACAGCTTGGGATCAAAGACCAGATAAATTCTTTCATTTGCAACAACAGAATTGCAGGGGAAGAAGCCAATATTATTTTAAAGGAAATGAATTTCAGTCTAAGCTTCCCATGGAATTATGACCCATGTGGCATTATAGAAGAAACCAGGCTTAAAAACAAGATCTCTCCTTATCCTCTTGTGCCTAAGCCTGAAATTGAAAGATTCATGAATCATATGGAGTGGCAGGAAAATAGTTTGCTAGATACAGAGTAGAAGCCTTCACCTGCCAACATTTCACATACAAAAACTCCATAGGTACAAGCAGTGAAGAGATCCAGAAAATATATTTCTCCTTCAGTCACAGAAGTGTCAGCAAAAGACTTCCAAGTCTACAAGAAGAGGACCAAGACTAGACACACACCTAATAGGTCTAGAGAAGAAGAAATCTAGTCCACCATAGTTATGGAGGGACCACATTCACTAGTATTCTCAAGAAGCCAACACATAGTATCCACTTCCTCATCCAAAAGGCAAGCATATATCACATTGTCATCTAAGTCCTCACAGGAGCCTACTGGACTTAATATCTTTGAGAAGTATAACTTAATCAAATAGAAGAATGAAGTGTTGATTAACAACACCTATGCACAGTTTTGGAAGAAAACATCTACAACACATCACACGTTACTATCTTCTTTTGACACAAAGAAAGGAAGGATTCACATGGCGTTCTTGCAAGCACAGGTTCCTAATCCCAAGACAATTTCTGATTACAAGAGGGAAACATTTTAATTTGATGTAAAAGAGGTGCATCCAACTGATCAAATGGACATGCATAGGCAAATAGAGGAGATGATTTTCTCCACCTTGGCAAATACATCCTTAACTGATGCAAAATTGCACATATCTTTGAACAATGTCTAGTCTCAGTTGAAGCTAGAAAATATATCTTCCCTAGCCAAGGATAACAAGATCAAATCCCTAGAGGAGTTGGTACTAAAAATTGTCTATGATCCATCCAACGTCAAAGAAGCTGAGGAATTACTGAAGAAGAAGAATGTTGACATAGAATCTTTGAGGAAACAACTAAAAATTCCAGACACTAAAGATTCACAAGCAAAAGAAATGGCTGAGAGTGAGGGCCACAAGGAGGAGAATAATGGAACATAATGCACAAATAAAGGAGATGGAGGTTGAACTAGACAAGTTTGTCAAAGAAAAGGAACAAAGTGTGCCAATGGTTTTCATCCCACTGAATGCAGTGCCTCTCATAGGAGTTAGTACAACTACAGAAACCACAACAACATAAATTCCTTCAGTCGTTCCAGGGACAGTTTCAGATGCTTCTGAGAAATTGGTGAATTCAATGGAGGACATGACCTTGCAAGGAGAAGAGATTAAAATATTGAAATAAGATATTAATAACCTCCAGAAACTGAAATCCATGTTCCAGTCCAGCTACAACACAGAGATGCACAAGTCAAAGAGACTCACTCAATAAATACAAAAATTCTAGAAGGAGAAAGTCATGGCCAATACACTATCATAAAACAAGGAAAATATCTGGATGGACATCAGCAAGTCAATGACAGAGATTTGGCCACTCATATAAATTGTTTTTGAATAGCATGACCCAGTGCAGAGACCCAGATAGGCAATTGAAAAGATAAGAGAATAATTGGGAGAGAGACCTACAGAGGCCACTGAAATCATCAGATTCTTAAACTCCAATACCAAAGAAGAGCTAGAGGCTTTAGAAATTGGAGATAGGATAGAGACCATCCTTGAGGTCAAGAAAGTTTTCACCAAGAAAGGATTGATGTTGCAATTAGAAGAGAAAGCTCAAAAAATGAACGTTGGAGTGCAGATATTTTTTAGCAAGGTCAATTCACTACACAAGAAAGAGATTCCAGGTTTACTAGTGATTAATGATAAGCTCATCACTCTATCTGACTACAGGCCAAATATCCTCACAGTAGAAAAATATGGTTCCAAATTTGTAGGCATACAAGGGAGTATTACTAGCAAGGATTTCTTGGAAACTTTACAGCTGGACCTGAGCATCCAACATGAGATAAAATACATCTTCATCACAAAGCCTACCTTTTCCATGTACACTGAAATGGATGAAACATATAGAAGGTTACTCGAGGTTTCCATCCCTAGTCAAAAGATATGGGAAGACCTATGTGTTTTACTTGAGTAAAGGTGATGTGGATATCTGAGTCAGCATGAGGAAGACAATCAAATTCAAGTTGATGAATCACCAACTACTTTCCTCATAATCAGCATCAAGGATTCAAACAGATCACCTGAATTCCTATTATTTTGTAATTTGTAATCTAGTTAATTAGTTTCCTCCTCCACCATATCCTAGTCATTAATGACAGGATCAGATGTAATTGTTGTATAAATACTTCTCACTTTGAAGTATTGAGGCTTTATTTTTGCACCCAAGGAGATATCTTTGTATTCTTTTTTAGAAGATCAATGAGTAATAAAAAGGCTATTCACAGGATTATTGTGTTTGGATGTTGGTGATGTTTATCTTGCTCTATTAATGTTTATCTTACTTTTTAATCATTTTGTTTTATGTTTCTAATCGTTTAAACGGAGTTAATGAACATAATTTGTCTCGTGCACTCTATTTCTGGTCTTTATCAATCTACATGTTACTCATTTGATATTAAGTAAATAAATTCTTAACTGCTTTTTTGCTTGATTGAATCTCTCACCTGTTCTATCTTTTCACCACATTTAATTCTAATAGATCCAACATTCTCACTATCTCGCTCTATGAAGAAATCTTATGAAAAAATGTATATGATCTTCATATTTAATACAGACCCCATAGCCTAATGGATGTTTAATGCAATCTTGCAGTCGATACTTATAAACAAAACAACAAATTCATATTATTTTAACTAGCCTTATATCTAAAAACTCAAACAGATGTAAATCTTATAGAGAGAGTCCTCTCTGAAACTGGCAGGGCTAGATTCTAGTTTCAAAAGTGGTTTTGGTAAGTTAATTTTGTCAATTTATGCTTCCTTTGACAACCTCTGGGAATTATCTAGCGCTAACATAGTGGACACCATATTAGGGAACTGAACAAATTTTTCATATTTACAATTTCTATTCCCTAGATAAAGAAACTTTATTTCTGAACAAATCACGGATCTAACTTTCAAAGAGATAAATGTTTAGAGGTTGTTGAAATTTTGTATATATTAATTTATATTTCTTAAAGTTTAAATTTTTGGCTCCAAAAATAATTCGCACTAGATCTCATCATGATCCAAAACCTGTAAAAGTAGTAGATAATCCAGAAAAAATAATCAGAAAAAGAAGCACAATAGAAGGTCATGTGAGCAACAATCCTCTTCTCAAGGCCAATTCTCTTTCAAAGAAAATTGTCACAATCCAGGAAATTGAGTTTGACCTACCTTTTGAGCACAACCTTTTCATAACCAAATCTAATAGCTTTGTGAATGAGATAGTACTAGATCAAACCATCCTCCAACCTAAAACCCCTTAAAGACTCTCTCCTAGAACAAAATTTAATCAATGAATCCTTCAAGAGTTTGAGAAAATACAAGATCTAGCATCTAATCTTGACCAAGCTATGTATAAATCCCACTTTCAACAGTTTGTCGATATTTCTGCCATTTCTATTGATGCATCCTCTGTCAATCCTCAAGTAACTCAGGCCATACCTCTCAGCCCTGTCTCTTCCACATCTTCTGTCACTTCCCCACCAATCACACAAGTTGTCATTCAACCTCCCCCACCTATCATGGCAGCGAGATATGCTCCCCTGGTGTTAGCTTATCCCTTACACGACATGCCACAGGAATATCAAACCAGGCTTCCTTAGTTTGATGGTACTGGAGACCTTAACGCACAAAAGCATGTGGATAAAATGAATGATTTCTTTAATTTGCAGGAAGTTGATGAGGAAGATGTCCATATGAGACTCTTTGCACAAAGTTTAACTAGCGAGGTCAAAAAATGGTTTAAAGAATTACGTGTTGCTAGCATTGTTGATATTGTTGCTTTCCACCAAACCTTTCTCAACACATGGGAGGTAAAGAAAAAACCCTCTCCAAATTTTATCAGAATATGAAAATATCAAAAGAAGTCAAGGGGAAACAGTACAAGACATTTGCATTCATTTTAATAATATCTATAATGCAATTCCTATTGATATCAAACCTCCACAAGGCTTTGCCTTAATCAAGTTCCCTGATGGTTTCGATCCTGACATGTCCTACCAACTGAGAGAAAGAAATTCCACTACTCTGGAAGATATGCACAAGAGTGTTGTAAGTGTTGAAGAAAATATGCTAGCTAGGAGAGCCAGACAGAGAAATGAAAGGAGATTTACAATTAAAGAAGAACCTTACACCTCTACCTTAGATACCATAATTGATTCTTTGGTCATAACTGTGGGGATATTAATGGAAACACTGGAAATCAGTGATAGAAACACACCTAGAGAGAATCATCTTTCTCCTCAAATTCGAAATCCAAATTTCGGAAGAAACCCTCCCCAGATCAGACAGAGAGAGCCCAGAGACCAAAGGGAATAGAGAGGTCCTGATCATCAATTAGGCCACCTCTTCAAGAAAACTATGATGATGAAGGGGAAGAGATAATTGAGGATTTAGATGACATTCACATAAACCTTATGGAGGTTAATGACAATGATTCCATTTTTCTCACTCAGGAAGACCAAGAACTTTTTCTCCTTTCACAGACCGAAGTAGATGAGGAAGAGTCAGAACAACAAGCCTTTGAGAATGCAAAAATGCAAGTTCAAAGACAATACAACTTGAGAAGCAAGAAGTGTAACGACAACTCAACTAAGAAAGTTGTTGAAGCTAAGAAAACCTCATATACTACTCCTAAGAAATTTCCTAAAAATAAAAATTCAGAGACACCTGCAAAAAGAACTCCTAAATCTATACCAAGAACAGATCAAACCAAGGTTTCTTCTACAAGTCAACCTAGTACTACTGCATAGAAAAATGTGACTAATAAATCAGATTTTCAGATCCAAAGAAGAACTTCTACCACTTTCATCTTGGAAGGTGAATTGGCCAAACTGAAAATTCATATTCCTCTGACAGAACTACTGAACAAAAATGCTTACAGATCACAAGTGATCAAGGCATTAAACATAGAACCAGGAGTAGGCACAGATACTGTGAACGTTTTTTATGATCAACCTGAGTTGTTGTTTGGTCTTGAGGTCGATGGACAAACTAACAATGGTTTTGTTCCTCCTTTTTACATCAGTTTGAATATTCATGACAAGACATTACACAACGCCATGATGGATTATGGTGCTTCTCACAATCTTATTCCCAAGGTTGTGATGGAAAAATTGGGGCTTGATATTACTAGGCCTTACAAGGACTTATACTCCTTTGACTCAAGCAAAATTAATTTCATAGGTATGATCAAAGACCTGTGTATTACCTTGGCACAAATCCTAGCAAAATGCATGGTAATGGATATTGTCGTTGCAGATATTCCTCCAAAATATGGCATGTTATTATCTCAATCATGGGGTGCCAAGCTAAAGGGCACTTTACAGTTGGACATGTCTTATGCCACCATCCTATGTTTAATCAACAGAGAAGGTTGTATAGAGAGAATCTGATGAAACACATGGTCAACAGTCAAGAGAAGCCAGATAACTATCCTTTATACTCTGTTCATTCTAATCTAGACTCTTTCATTTTAAATAATGATGGTGACTTGGATAGTCAAATTACATAACTAGAAGGTGATGTTAGTAACCTGGAGGAAAATCAAGTAATCACTGAGGAAACAAAAATGGTGACAACAGAAACTGATGAACCAACAAACCCTCTCTGGAGTATGGATTTCGATGCAACTATCAGTAAAGAAGGAGTTGTAGCTAGGGTGTGGGTGCATAATCCAAGAGCAAGGTATTCAGAAAACCACTCTTATAAATTAAATTTCCAGTGCACCAATAATATAGTTGAGTATGAAGCATTGATGACCAGCCTGAAATTGTTGAAGGAGCTTGGTGCCAAAAGAATTATCGTAAGAGGTGATTCTAAACTGATCATTAAACAAATCAAAGGTGAGTATTCTGCCAAACATCCTAGACTCAGAGCTTATAGAAATTTTGTTTTGGACTTTCTACAATGTTTTACTGGAATTGACTTGCAGGTAATTCCCAGAGGCCAAAATATACTTGCAGATGGACTGGCTACTTCACCAGCCACTTGTAAAATACCTTTCCTTCCAAATCACCAATACAAAGTAGAGGTGAAATGTTAGAAAAATAGGACCGAAGAGCAATAAAATAAAACAAATGTAGAAACAAAACACAGAAGACACACAATATAAGAAAGACACAGATTTACGTGGTTCACCCAATGTGGGCTACATCCACCAGAGAAATTGCCAGGTCCTTCCTTTATTATTATCCAGCAAATGAAGGGATACAACCTACAGCAAAACCCGTTGTAACTTCCTCTTCTTTCTCTCACAGTCTCCTCTCTCAGAATACAATATTCACCATCAATCATAGCTGCAATACATTTCCCTCATAAAAGAGGGTTGCCTTCTAGGGCAAAAAACCCTAACATAATCTCTACCGTTAGATCTGTGACCTTATAATGAACAGTCCAGATTTACAATGAAATTACAATATACTTTGATAAGGCAATTTTTGCTTCGGGGGCTTTGCCCCCAGACCCCCCGGACCCTGCAGAGGGGGTACCCCTCTACACTCCCCCGCGTGGAAGAGTGTACATACTTCTAGGGTGTAAATACTTCATGGGGCATAAACACGGCTGAAAGCAAAGATCTCTGAATCAAGAAGATAATCAGGCTCCACAACCAACGTGAAATGCAGACCTACTATCCTAGACAATATCAGGTACTGGCAAGTCTTTGGTAATGATGAACAGATCGATGATTTACTGCAGTCTAAAAATGATTTTGAGTGTGCAAATATTGATGTAGATAGTGATGATGATAGTGTAAATAAACTAGATTCAGAAGGTAATAGAGTAAATAAATTAGAGTCAGAAGAAATAAATGAAAAAGATGAAGACTCAAATATTTTTCAATTGAAGAATAATGTTTTACCTAGAGGGTTAGTTCCTTTAGAAGAACTGTTTGATTTCAATGATGTAGAAAAAAAGCCAAAAATTGAACCTTCTAGAAAAGAGGTTGAGGAATGTAATATAGACACAGATGAAAAAAAAAATGATTAAGCTATCTAAATCTTTACCTCCTGAGAAAAAACACAAATATATTGAACTTTTCAAGAAATTTGTAGATTTCTTTTCTTGGAGTTATGAGGATTTAAAGTCTTATGACACTAGTATCATACAACACAAAATCCCTATAAAAGAGGAACATAAGCCTTTCAAGAAGAAACTTAGGAGAATCAATCCAAAGTTAATGCCTCTGATAGAAAAAGAAATAAATAAAATGTATGATGCCAAAATAATAGTCCCCTTGAGATTTTCAAAATGGGTTTCTAATCTGGTTCCTACTAGAAAAAAGAGTGGAGAAATCAGGCTTTGTATTGATGTCAGAAACCTCAACAAATTTTCCCTTAAAGACAACTATCCTCTGCCCCAAGATGGATTGCATATTACAAAAGGTAGTTGGAGCCAGTAGGATCTATTTTCTAGATGGTTTTTCTGGCTATAACCAATTCCTTGTCCACCTTGATGACTAGGAAAAAACAACTTTCACTACACCCTCGGGAATTTTCATGTATGTGAAGGTGCCCTTTGGTTTGATGAACGTTGATGCCACATTTCAGAGAGAAATGGACATTGCCTTTGTGGATGATATTGGGAGATTTATATTCATATACTTGGATGATGTTACTGTCTATTCAAAATTAGATGAGGAATACTTACAACACCTCAGACGAGTTTTTGAAAAGTACAGAAAATTTGGGATCTCACTAAATCCCAAGAAAACCCTTTTTGGTTTAGAAGAAGGAAAATTGTTAGGGCACATTATTTCTAAAGATGGAATCAAGATAGACCCCATCAGAATCGAATCCATCCAGAAGTTAGACCATCCTAGGAACATTAAAGAATTGTAGTCCTTCATTGGAAAAATAAACTTTCTGAGAAGATTCACCCCCAATCTAGCAGAACTCCTCAGAAACATTACAAACATGCTTAAAAAAGATACAAAAATAAAATGGAACATAGAAGCTAAGCAGTCTTTTGATCAAGTGAAATTGGCATTGACATTGGATGAAGTATTGATAAGTCTTGATTATACAAAATATTTATATTTATTCACTTTTTCTTCTGAACATACCATTGCAACAGTTCTTTTGCAGAAAAACGGTGAAGGCTATGAACAACCTATAGCATTTTTCAGAAAATCATTGAGAGATGTTGCATTGAACTAAAACATCATGGAGAAACAAGCTTTTTCCTTGGTAAAAGAAATTAAAGATTTTAGAGTTTACATTCTCCATTCACACATCATTGCCTATGTTCCTAATGTAGTGGTGAAATATATTCTAACACAAGATAACCCAGATGGAAAAAGAGGAAAATGGATTGTTTTGATCCTTGAATATGATATAGAAATCAAACCAACCAAACTGATCAAGGGTCAAGGTTTGGCCAAACTGATGGCTGAATCAAATTTTCATGCTTTAGATATAAAAAATTTAGCTGCAATTGATGAACGGGGAGAGCAGGCAACTCCACATGTCAAAGAAGTATTCTCAAATTCTCTATGGTACACAGACCTTATCATTGTCTTGCATAATTTACAAGCTCCTCCTGGTCTAACAAAGACTAAAGCTAGATTATTAAAACTTAAAGCTTTGAAATATTGCATTCTGAATGGAAATATTTACTGGAAAGATGTTGGAGGCATTTTACTTAACTGTTTATTGAAAGATGAAGCTGACAAAGCATTATAGGAGTTCCATGAAGGAGATTGTGGCAGGCATTTAAATTGGAATTCTACTGCTAACAAGATCCTTAGAGCTGGTTTTTATAGGCCCATATTGTTTGCAGATGTCCATAAAAAGGTAACCTCTTGTCACAAGTGCCAGGTCTTTGAAGGAAAAAGGAAACTTTTTCCTTTCCCTTTGAAACCTATTTCAGTTGAAGCTCCATTCCAACAATGGGGTTTGGACTTTATTGGCGAGATTCACCCACCCTCATCAGGCCATCACAAGTGGATCCTCACAGCTACAGACTACTTCACTAAGTGGATTGAAGTTGTACCTTTCGGGCAAGCCACTAACTCTGTGATTATAAAATTCTTGGACACTAACATTCTATCTCGTTTTGGATGCCCAAGAAATATTATCATCAATAATGCAACAACTTTTAGATTGAAAAATATGTTAGAATTTTGCAGTAAGTATCAGATCACTTTAGGGCACTCTACTACCTATTGCCCTCAAGGTAATGGATTGGAAGAGTCCTCTAATAAAATTTTGGTAAATATCATCAAGAAGATGTTGCAGGAAAATAACAAATCTTGGCACAACAAGTTGGTTCATGCACTTTGGGATGACAGGTTGACCACAAAGAGATCAATTGTTATGTCCCCATATCAGCTGGTATATGGAATTGATGTTGTTTTCCCCACCTCTTTGGGTGTTCCTGTTATGAATTTGATGCAAGAATTATAGGTAGGGCTAATGACATCCAAAGGATGATTAATCAGATGATCCAACTCCAACAGTCAAGAGAGGATATTTATAAACAGACTCAAGTAATTCAAGAGAGCATCAAGAAAATTTATGACAGAAGAACCAAGGAGGATAATTTCAAGTTGGGTGATGTAGTATTGAAATGGGATTCGATAAATGAGGACAAGGGAAAGCATGGAAAGTTTGAAAATTTGTGGAAAGGCCCTTTCATAACCAGGCTTATAGAGGAAACAATGCATTCTTTCTCAAGGATAGGGATGAAGAAGATCTTCCAGGAGGACCTATCAATGGAAGAATGCTCAAACACTACGTTCCATCAGAATGAAGATCTTAGTCACTCATCTCATTGTACAAATCACTTTTACTTTTAATTTTATGTCATGTGTGAGTTGTTTCTTATCAGACGGTTGAAGCCCGAAGAGAAGGCCCCAAGCCACTGATCTGGACCACCATATTTACAATCAAAATAAATTTAATCAGGATGCAGAAAAAGAAGTGGAGAAGAAGATTCAGGGAAGCAGGTAGTTGTTTCTTGGCACCTCACAAGGAGAGGACCATCCCCAAGTGGAGCTCCTATTATAACCCTGTGTTTCATAGGATCACTTGGTGATTCTAATATCTTCTTCTAGTTGCATTTTATTGTAAATAGTATTTTATTATGCAAATGATTTACAAAAGAAAAGAAAAACAAAAAGAAAACAAAACAAAAGAAAGAAAAAATATAAAATACAAAAAAAATCAAAAGAGGGTATGAAAATAGAAAAAGAGAAAAAGGATAAAACCGCATGGAATAATTTGGATTCATTCATATTGTTTAACCATGATCAAGCCCTTTAAATTTATGTAGATAGGATAGTGAATAAATTTGGCTAAACAGTCTAATCTTAGCCAAATTAGATAAGATAGTGAATAAGTTTGGCCAAACAACCTAATCTTGGCTAGATATCTTAGGTTAGAGCAATTATTGACCCAACATTTTAATCTGGGTTAATGGGTTAGGTAATTAGATTAGAAGTTTGGTTAGCATGTTTTGTTTCAATAAAAGTGTGTAAAATATAGATTAAATTCCTTTGATTTGAGTTAATTTGATGTGTTTTTGACCCCTTGGTGACAAAATAAAGAAAGGGAAGCTGTCGAGGACCCACAATATATTTTTATCCTAAGTCTATTGTGATTTGGCAGTTTTGGGGCGTTGTGGATAAAAGGTGCACTAATCTCAGCGGCTAATCAAAGCGCACTCAGATCTATGGTCAACAGTGAATATCAGACCCCCCTGACCTTTTTTCCTTTAATGATTGGGGGGGGGGGGGGGT
>ML783689.1:432137-473846 GCA_009831015.1 Picea engelmannii
ACCCTCCCCCCCTCCTCCGATGTACCACCAAACCACTCATCAATACCATCACCGCACTCTGCTGCCACACTCCACTACCTTGCCTACATGTCACACTCTGCTCACCTGTTGAACGTCACATCCTATCCACCTATTAGCCATTCATTATCACCCATGTCACCTCTATCCATTCGTTGGCCAATCAATTCCCTCCTCATGACCGTTACCCGTATAATTCATCATCCGCTCCATAACAGACACCTTCTTCCACCATTTAACACCGTTCTTTTCCCATTCCTTCACTATTCACTGATCTAGACACAGTCGACACCACCGTTTCCTGTTTTCAATATAACCACCACCAATCTCACAGTCAACAAGTGCCATTAAAAACCTGGTAATCACAAACAACATCCTTTTCTATTGGAAAATATATGTTTAAATATGGCACCCAAGTCTAAATCCACCGAAATAGAAGAAAATCCTTTCCTCCCTCCTCCTTTCAACCTGGATCACATCCCCTTAGCTGATAAATATTATTGAATTGCAGAGCCGAACTGTGAATTCGACTTCTTTGAATTACACTTCTAGCTCAAGGACATGTTCCTAGACCAGAGCGACGAGATCAGACTCTGGGAGTCAAATATTCCACTGTACATGTTTCCACAGACCTACCATTTCCCCGATTTTTCCTTAAAATTCCAAGCTCACTACCTTCCCGACCAAAGGGCCATTGTGGTTTCATCTGGTGAAACTCTGTTCACCATCACCTCGGAAACAATAAACCAAATGATGAAGATACCCAAAACTGATTTTGCCTCCCCCTTCTCCATTGAAATCCTGACTGAGCTCTACCAGAAACTATCATTCCCGTAGAGAGCTCAAATCTTTGAAATATTCCTACTTGTGTTGGGCACTTTAATTGTCTAAATGAATACAGAGTTAAGGTGTTCAATATAAATTGTCAACCCAGGGAAGTCTATTATTTCAAGATAATTGTGCACAGTCTATGCTAGATTATGGAAGCAACACTAATCTAATTGTAGTAAGGAAATAAAAGAAACAAAAATTATTACTAACACAATTACGCTGACACGGCTGGAGTTCTGTTGAATTGAAATCACAAATTGAAATCTAAATTGATGAATGTATAAGAATTATGGATTACTTATTCTAATCTAACTTTCTATTTTACTTTTGCAGGAAGGAGTTCTCTACTAATTGTAGAACGAAATCTACTTATTGCAAGAAAGTAATCCACACTTTTATTTTCTTTTACTTGAAAACAAGATTTTAATCTAATGCAAAAAAAAGGAAAAGCAATTATCCAACAGTGTTCAGCAATTGACTTTTAACTCTCATGAGGCAGATTTATGCGCATCTACAGGAAAGCACTGGACTATAAGAGCAACTGTGTTCTAGAATTGTTAATTAGATAAACCATTCACATTAAAACAACTATTCTGGAATTCAAAACAGAGGGGAATATGTGAGGAAGGTGGGCCCTTTCTTTCTCACTGAATCCTCTTAGGAAAATAGGCTACAGTTTGCTAAAGAAATTCAATCCACTCTTCTTTTGATTTGCCAAAAATATTGTGTACAAGAAGCTTTACTTCTCTTCACTTTCTCGTAGTCTGAATTCCCCCCACTGATTACAAAAGCTCTATTATTTAAAGTCAGATTCATTCAGTTAAAACAAAATCAGAATAGCCTTGAGAATCCCCGATTCTCAAGATGTTTGTATGATATCATTAATACAAGATCTAGAACTAATCTTGCAAGTTAAAACATATAACAGTAGGTGTAGCAACTTCCAGGATCGGTGACATTTGTTGCAGTAGTCGTGTAACAAAAAAATTGGTGCCATTTGTTACAATAGATGTGCATCAGTAGAATCGGTGGCACCTATTGCATCAGTGGTGTAACAGCTTCCAGAATTGGTGCATAGTTGTAACAGCTACCAAGATTGGCACATAGTTGTAACAGCTTCCAAGATTGGTGCATAGCTATAACAACTAGTGTAACAACAGAGACCATTCTTTAAGACTTGGTTGTTCTATTCATTTCGATCATTAGTTGAATCATTTTATGGGTAAAACATGTGAACGTTACCAATCAAACATGATAAGTAAATGAAAATATAAAAGCAAGATAAATGATTCATACCTGGGGAAAAAGGTCTTAACATGCATTATAGTAGGCATTTAACTTAGAGATGATAAGGTTGAATAGGAAAAAGATGTGATGAAAAAGGGACATTTTTGGGGTCTAACATGCCCCCCAACTGAAGACATTGCATGTCCTCATGCAAAACACATTCAAACCTTACTCTGTAGCTGAATTAGGGAATTGGTTACTCCAATGCAAAGTTGTTAAGAGAAATTGATAAGTTCCTGTATGGTAAAATGTTGTGCTAAAAAGAAAATCTGTGGTGTCAACAATCTATTTGCATTTCTTTGTCTTGAAGAATAGAATATGTTTGAGTTTCTTGACTATGAACTCATGAGGGAAACAAAGGTTCTTGTTTGAAATCTGTTGGTAAATCAATAGTTGCCTTATGACGTTGAGATCTTCTCGATTGTGTTGTTTTATGTGTAGTAGTAAGTGCATGTTCAGTCTTGACTGAGAGAGTTGTTGGGCCTCCTACAACCGACACTTTTACTACCTTATAACCTACCTCAAAGTATATGTTTCCACACTCAAAGAACATGAGTTTTTTATTTCTGTCCATAACATCTTTTGTGAGTGCTAGGATGTCCAGAGTAATCCCTTCTGGATTCTTCCGTCGAGCAGCCTCCAATTCTTGTTTCAGGGTTTTTAACTCGTCTTTGAGGCTTCCATTCTCTGTTATGAGTGCATTTATTTTGGAATTTTTTCTAGCCATATATTTTTCTCAATTTGGGAAAACAGTTGGGCAAGTGGTACATCCTCAACACTATTTGTAACTGGTTCTTGTGGAGCATTTACACTGTCAATAGTTGTTTTAGGTGGAATAGTTGTTTCTTGTGTAACAGTTGTGTCTGTCATGACTACCTCCTATGGAACAGTCTCGTCTTGGATAGTTGGTTCTTGTGTAACAACTTCCTCCTACCTGACTTGTCCTTGCATACCCATCTCATTGTTTGCAAGTGTCTCTACTAGCACTATTAGTTTTCTGGAAGAGACTGCTTCTTGTGTAACAGTCTCTTCATCAATCATAGTGAATAATGGACAAAGAACAGGAATAGCCTGTTCCATAGCTTGCCATCCAATTGTTGCTTCCACAAAGCTGGTAGACCTAGTTTTTCTCCTTGGTAAAATAGAAACAAAAGCAAGGGATTTCTTCTTCGTTGATGGAGGTGGAACAGGTTGTTCTTCCTCAACCACACAAGTAGGAAATTCAGATATGCTTGGGTCTCCTATGATCTGGACATCGTTATTTGACATATGATCCACAGAATCATCAAGAGGAGCCGATGATTCTACTGCGATTGGAGTACATTCAGCCTAAAGTGAGACAATAGTGGCTTGTAGTTATGGGCACAAATTAAAACCTGGTATATGTATCTCTGTAGAGTCCTCAGTCATAGCAGCAGAGGGGTTCTGAGTTGCTGTTGATATAATGGGTTCCAGGTCTTTCCGACATTTTCCCTTGAATGGACGTTTTCTTTTCTGAGATATTGTACCGGCAGTGATAGTAGGACTTGGAACAGTTGTTGAAACAATAGGTGTCTTTGCCGATGCAACAGGGGTAGTCATACTTGCTGTTGCAGTGGACCATTCTGACCTTATGCACTTTCTAGGTAATGCAGATACAGGAAGAGGGGTTCTATGTTTAGGACCAGGGGGTAATTTTTCAATAACATCTGTTGCGACCAAGGGCTGGGATGCACGACTCAGTGTAATAGCTGGTTGTTCTGCATTTTTTACAATCACAGCTACAGGCTGTGTCAATTCACCTTCATCAAGGATTGTCTGGTTGGTGCTAGGATGGCCATGGATTGTGCATTTACTTCTCTGGGTTGTCTTATGGGCAACAACAGTAGGGGTTTGGACTATTGTTGCAGTCGAGGGCAGAGACTTAGGAAGAGGTCCTGGTATATCTGTAGGTATAGAAGGTGGTTGGTCTACTACAACAGGTAATGGGTTATTGGAAATGTCCATACCATTGTGAATCAATAGTCCGATGAGTCTGTGATTAGAAAGGCAGTTTTGGGGGTTTTTGGATTTTTTTACAAAATGAGCCATGTTATTCAATGAATGGAGTAGATAATAAGGAATGTTTATGAATTTTTTATGTCGCAGATGTGATAATAAGTTGAAATCATAAAAATAAACAACTTGGTACCTACCTTCACAGGTAATGTACCTTTTGACGAATTCTGCAACTTTCCCCCAGGGCTCTGGTAAGGAATTGACATCTGCACCTTAGCCTTTTGTCTAAAATTGCTCATTGTTAACGAGGAAAGATTTCTCAGCATCCAGAAGATGACTTTTTCTATTAAACCATCAGTCCCTTGTTGTTGGTAACCCTATGACAGCAGCAATGCTTTCCTCTGATACTGGAATCCTTACCCCATTCACCATTGAATATTCTTTGGTGATATTTTGACTAAACTCCAATACCTCGTCCTCATTAAACCCCTACAGCTTCTTAAAATAGGGTATCTAGCCAGCCTGCAGAAATATTTGGTAGGCCTCTAGGTGCAACAGCAAAGTGTCCAAATTTGCAAGTTCATACCTCACAGCTGATCCTCCCATGATGTTTCTTGAGAGTCTAACAGTTACGTAGGAGGAGAGACTAGCACCTAAACCAGAAATGCAGTTGATTCGAACGTGGTTTGTATGTAGAATACAATGCCTCAATGAAAAGAAGTGTGGTCAAAAAGGTGGTGAAGGTGAGTATAAAATACCATTTGGACAGCTAGATTTGGATTCCCCCCCACCCCCTCCAACTAATCGGATTGGCTCCAGGTGGATCAATTTAGCACAAGTGGTGAGAAAAATGGGAAAGCATGCTTTTATATATTCATTACTTTAACACGTAGGATTAGTCATGTACCTCATATCTTAACGCACATAATTGTCTGTCAAAGTGATTGCGCTATCCAACCGCCATCTAAGTTGCATGGAATAGCTGACATGATGAAGGATAATGTGAAAAATGATGATATGACAACTGGAGCAGATATGGATTCATTTCTGGAGATAATTAGTTGGAAGTAGCCAGATGTGAAATCAAGTAATGATGAAGCAACACTTTCTCTTAGAGAAGGAGGAAAAAGATAGCTGCAGTATGAATGAATCAGCAGTGTTGTAGCATGTAAAGAGTGTAGAGCTAGAGTAGCAGTACTTGGAAAAAATGCGAAAAAAAACAAAAGAGTGAAGTGGCAAGACAGAATAACATTGATCCATGTATCGGCAAGTACTTCGGCCAAAATGGTGGAGGTAGGTGTAACAGCAAATAAGATGGTCGGAAAAGAAAATTGTGAAAAAGCAACCATTGTGTAATAGTAGGGAAATTGGCCAACTTATCGGAAATGGGTGTAACAGCAGAAAATCAGCCAATATGTCGAAAATAGGTGTAACAATAGAAAATCGACCAATTTGTCGGAAATGGGTGTAACAACAGAAAATCGGCCAATTTGTCGAAAATGGGTGTAATAGCAGAAAATCGACCAATTTGTCAGAAAAAGGGTGAAACAGTAGAAAATCGGCCAATTTGTCGGAAATAGGTGTAATAGTAGAAAATCGACCAATTTGTCAGAAAAAGGGTGTAACAGTAGAAAATCAGCCAATTTGTTGAAAATGGGTGTAACAGCAGAAAATTGGCCAATTTGTTGGAAATGGGTGTAATAGCAGAAAATCGGCCAATTTGTCGGAAAAAGGGTGTAATAGCAAAAAATTGGCCAATTTGTCGGAAAAAGGGTGTAACAATGGAAAATCGACCAATTTGTCGGAAATGGGTGTAACAACAGAAAATCGGCCAATTTGTCGAAAATGGGTGTAATAGCATAAAATTGGCCAATTTGTCGAAAAAAGGGTGTAACAGCAGAAAATCGGTCGAACGCTGCATCACTTAGTTTTTAGGAAGTTTTTCAACTTCCATGAACTAATCATTTGTCGCCTTTTCTGTAGTCATCCTTGTTGTTCACATGCACACACAAAAACTGCCCGATACCTTTCAAGGCTGAATTTATTAGCATAATAAACATAATCAAATAGAAACAGAAAAGTTTAAATTTTTGTCGAGTTTATTTATATACAATGTTTGAGAAAAATAAGGCATAAAGTTGAGAAAGGTAAGGAGCTAGCTCCATTCCTTTTAAGAATTGATAACATGTATCAGTTGAACATTTAGATTTGAATTCTTCCTTCGATAGTGGACGCTGATACAGGTGCAGGCGATGACCATTTGCATGTAACTGTGTATCGGATCCATCAATAGTGATTAACCTGAATGTCCCATTGGGAAAAACAATGTCTACCTCATAAGGTCCTAGCCATTGTATATGCAGCTTACCTTGAAATTCTTTAAAGCATGAATCGTACAGCAGAGCCCAATCTCCTTTTTGGAATATTTTTTTCTGGTCATGCCATTTCATTCTCTGTTGTTGAATCACCGAGGTTTGATGAATAGCATCCAAACGCTTTTCATCAAGCTCATTGAGTTGTTGCAGTCTGACCTTTTGTTCCATAGTCAAGTCAAGGTTGAATGCTGATGCAATTCTTACAGTTTTGATTTCGAATTTAATGGGAAAAACAAGGCCTTTTCCATATACCAGTTCGTAAGGAGAAAAACTAGTTGTGTTTCTCCAAGTAGTTATGTAAGACCATAGAGATTCATGCAATCTGTCTGTCCAATCCCAACGATGTTCTCTCACTGTTTTAGTAAGAATGGCTTTGATAACTTTTTTGGTTCTTTCCACCTGGCCATTGCCTTGTGGATGGTATGGAGAAGCTATTCTATGTAAAACATGATATTTACTGAGTAGGACTTCAAGTTTATGTGATGTGAAAGGGGGTCTTCCATCAGTTATTAATTCTCTGGGAACTCCAGACCTAAGAAATATATCTTCGAACAGAAATGCTAAGACAGATTCTTCTGAGGCTCTAATGAGTGCTTTTGCCTCTACCCACTTGGTCATGTAATCTGTACAGACCAATATATATACTTTTTTATTAGAAGGTGGGTTAATGGGCCCTATGAAATCCATGGCCCATCTCTCAAAAGGTTCTAACACTACCTAAGGCTGTAGAGGCATCTCATCTCTATGATTTGGTTGCTCCATTCATTGGCAATTGTCACAAGTTTGAACGTATTTCTTGACATCTTGAAATATGGTGGGCCAAAAATAGCCCATCCTTAAAATTTTATGCCCGGTCCTTTTATCAACAAAATGACCCCCGCAAGGGCCATCAAGGAAAGCCTTCAGCAGATCATATGCTTCATCATACCTCACACATCTCCTAATTTCCTGATCAAGGCCTGTGTAGAAAAGGTATCCTCCTATCCAACTATACCGAGCACTCTTCTGAATAATCTTCCTTCTTTCTCGCGGAGATAAATGGGGAGGTACCTTTCCTATAACCAAATAATTAGCAATGTCTGCATGCCAAGGTGAGTGAGAAGATACTGCAAACAAATGTTCATCTAGAAAGGAATCATCAACAGGTAAATTATCATCATTTACATGTAATCTTGATAGAAAATCAGAAACCACATTTTCTTTTCCAGGTCTATCTACTATAGTGATGTCAAATTCTTGTAGAAGTAACAACCATCTAGTTACTCGGGAATTAGTAATAGGTTTATTCATCAGATATTTAATTTTTGTATGATCAATATGAATAAAAGTAGGATATCCAGTGACATAATGCCTGAATTTATTGATTGCATAAACTACTGCTAAGAATTCTCTTTCAGTAACTGTATAATTTAATTCAGCAGGAGCCATGTTCTTGCTAATATAGTAGATATCATAAGGCTCTTTGTCTTCCTGTTGCCCTAGTACTGCACCGATTGCAGTATCAAAGGCATTTGAAGAAATGTGAAATGGAAGAGCCCAATTAGGCCCTCTCAAAATAGGAGCTGTGGACAATTTTTGTTTTAGATCTATAAAAGACAATTCACAGTTGTCAGTCCAATGAAAGTCAAAATCTTTTGTTAATAGAAAAAACAAGGGGGAAGCCAGTTTGGAAAAGTTTTTAATGAATCTCCTGTAATAACCAGCATGCCCTAAAAAACTTCTGACCTCTCTCTGAGTTGACGGAGTTGGAATATCCAAAATTACCTGGATTTTGGCGGGGTCTACCTGGATTCCTGCATAAGAAATGAAGTGACCCAGCACTACTCCCTCGCTCATTAGCATATGCTACTTTTCTGTACTTAAAGAAAGATGAGACTGTATACATATTTTAAGAAATTTTTCCAGATTAGTCAAGGCTTCATCGAAATCAATTCCATAAGGGGTAAAGTCATCCATGAATATCTCCATACAGTCATTCACCATATTAGAAAAAATACCAATTACATCTCTCTAGAAGGTGGTTGGTACATTACACAAGTCGAATGGGAGAGCCTTGTTGATGCAAACACGCCAACCCAGGCACGTCCTCTCTCACAGGACCTTCTTCTTCTCAACCCGAAGAACTCAAAGGCTCTTCTATTTCCCTTTCAGGAAATCTACACCCATAGCAATCTTTCCCCGAGGTCTCCCCTTTACCACCGGGAGATCAGCTAAATCTTGCTATCTCGCGAGTTCGGGACTTAAAGCCTCCAACTCTTCCTTTCAAATCTTGCGATACCCGACCTGACAATACGGGTATAGCTCCTTCCACATGCAACTGTGGGCTAGGATTGAATGTTAGTGCCTCTCGCAACCTCATGACCTCGCAGCCTCGCGACCTCGTGACCTTGTGACCTTGTCACCTCGTGACCTCGTGACCTCGCAACCTTGTCACCTCGCGACCTCGCAACCTCGCGACCTCGCAGGTTGAATCATCGAACTTTCACCCTCCTATTCTGCGAACTCTCAAGATGCGAGAATTCAACGGAGGGTTGACTCCTATCTCCAAGAAACGTGTGTCCACTTGTCGGCCATGCAGTCCCACCTTATGCTCTACCACACGTTCACACGAGCCTCGGCTCCTCGACACTTCGCTACTTGCGAATCCGAACACCAATATTTCGGGACTTCTCGCAGCGAGATCCTGAGGGCTTCGTGCCACCTGTATTCCACTCACTGACTCTGTTATGGCCCACACTATCCTCCAGCTGTCTGGATATCGCTTTCTTGCAACCTCGCAATCCCCGTGGCCAAATTATCAGACCTTTTCTTGCGAGGTTCTGATACACGATCCCACGTGCAGATCTAATGATCCTCCTGTGATCCGGATCCAACGACTATCCTCCTCTCGCTACTCGTGACCTGATGACTTGGGGTACCAAATGTTTGGGCTCTCACCCTGTGAACTCCTGAGTTCGTGATATCTCTCGATCTCTCACCACCTGTCCTCCTCAGATGGATGGCTACGATCCTCTCGCCATTTCGCCGCCTCACGTCTTTGCGCCTCGCGACTCGGAATACCCAATACTTGGGCTTTCACCCTGTGAACTCCTGAGTTCGCGAGATCTCTCGATATTTTCCACCTGTCCTCCTCAGATGGACGGCTACAAATCTTGTAGGGATACCGCGTCTCGCGATATCGTTGTTCTTGCTACACAACTTTTTGGGCTTCAACTCGCGAGTCCCCGATACACGATACCACATGTAGATCCTACGGCTTCGGTGACTCGGAATCGACGGCCCTACCCCTCCTAAGCTTCAACCTCCTCGGACCTTCTTGCCGTAACCTCCTTGCACCTTTGCAAGATCTAATGATCCTCGGAACTTCGCGAAATCTCTTCAGAAGATTCTGACCATCCGTTCTTCCTTGGTTAATCCACGAAATGAAAAAGAATATCTCTCCACGAGGTTCCCTCACCTTTTCACCAACCTGTGAAGTTTCTTCCTGACTTCAAGTCACACTTATCTATGTTGATCTTCAAGGACTCAGAGGCCTATCCCTTCCTGAGCTTTTCCACTCTACTTCTTCAGAGGAATTTGTGCGCACTCCTTGTGCTCAACATTCAACAACTTCCCAAGTGTTGAATCCTTCCAACTCTGCGCAATTCCTGCAGCAGCAATCTTAGATCTCCTTTGCTCAGATTTACAACTGAGACTTTTCTTCACCTGTGCACTCCTTGCACGGATTTAGCAACCTACTTTCACTTCTGAGAGCTTTGAGAACAAGAGTTTAACTCCCTGAGCCTTCTGTCAATGCACTCCTTGCGGACGACTCAACTGCACTCCTTGCAGGAATCCTTGCTCAAAAGGAGAAACAATCGTAACTCACTTCACCTCCTCTCATATCTCGGTTTCACACATGAAATCATATGCATAGCATAACAACAAAATCATAACAGGAAGAAATATTCATAAACAGAGCATTCAACACACGTACACAGAGAATAATACAACAGCCATGAATCTGAATCAACTTCTTCTATTAATTCAAGATCTGTACATGGGTGTCTTCTACAATTCTCTGCTTCTCTGCTATACTCTTCCTTGCTCTAAATTATGCTATCCAATGTTACAATGACACAAATGAGGGTGTCTATATCCGTTCTCCCTCCTTCCTTCTAGAACTGTCTAATCTAGAAAAATCCTATCTACCTGCAACTACTACTATAAATGCCTCTGTCTATCTCAGACGAGAGCGTATGGCTCGAGGTCTGATTACATTCTTACCAAGGTGCCTAAATTAAATGATCTCATTTATATTCAGTGCATCAACTTCAAGAGAAAATTTAAAAATTCAAAAACTTGCGTTGGACGTCTTCCAGCTGGCTTTTGCTTCCTCGTTGGTTTTGCTTGTCGTGAGGGATGCTCCTGCATCATACTCCCTCGCTTGAAAATTTGCATGGGCTCCTGTCCATGGGCTCCTGCATGGTATGTCCATGCTTCAGAATTTCTTCTTCAGTCTCCCAGCTGGCATATTCAACTGGATGACCCTTCCACTTAACCAAATATTCAAAATATTCTTTCCTCCTGGTTTTCTTACCCACTCGTTTGTTCAATATCTGCTCCATTTGTGGATTTTATGCAACTGGCATCTGCTTCTGCCACTGTACTTCTGGTTGATCATCACCTTCTGCTCCTGCCTCATCAGCTCTATATGGATATAAATCCGAAACATTAAATATCGGAGATATTCCGATCCCATCTGGTAACTCGATTTCATAAGCATTCTGTCCCATTTTCTTCAAGACCTGGCATGGCCCAATTTTCTTCATCTTCAGATTATTATATGTTCCTCTTGGGAACCTTTCCTTCCTCAAATGTGTCAGAACCAGATCACCAACTTCAAACTGAAGTTGTCTCCGATGTTTATCTCCTCTGCGCTTGTACTCCTGACTTGACTTCAATAGTCGCTCCTTCACCTGGCTGTGAAGTTCCTTCATCGCTTCAGTGAATTCTCCTACACTAGCGCTGCTAGTACCAGTCTATTTTGAATCCCTCAGTTCAGAAATTCCTCTTGGTTGCATTCCATATACAATCTGAAATGGACTTTTCCCTGTGCTTCGATTTACTGAGTCATTGTAAGCAAACTCTGCTTGTGGTAATATGCTATCCCAACTGCTATGGTGCTCTATCACCAAGCTCCTTAACAAATCTCCCAGACTTCTGTTGACCACCTCTGTTTGTCCATCCGCCTGAGGATGATAAGCAGAACTAAACATCAAATTAGTTCCCAGCTTCTTCCATAATGTTCTCCAGAAATTCCCTATGAACTTTGTGTCCCTGTCCGAGACTATGCTTTTCGGCAATCCATGGAGTCGAACAATCTCTTTGAAAAACAAATTTGCAATGTGGGTCGCATCGCTGGTCTTCTGGCATGGAATGAAGTGTGCCATCTTAGAAAACTTTTCAACTACCACAAAGATTGAATCAACACCTCTTTGTGTCCTCGGCAACCCCAACACAAAATCCATGCTGATTTCATCCCACGGCCTGTCTGGTATGGGTAATGGTTGATAAAATCCTGCATTCTTTTTTCTTTCCTTTGAATGCTAGAAAATCTTGCACCTGTCTACAAACCTCTTGATGTCTGACCGCATCCCTGGCCAAAAGTATGACTCGCTCATCTTTGCAAATGTCTTATCATGGCCAAAATGTCCAGTCAATCCTCCACTGTGCTTCTCCTTCAACAAGTTCTCCCTCATGGAGCAATTTTGAATACACAGTTGATTGCCTTTGAACAACAATCCATCCTGGATCACATACTCTATCCGCTTGCTTCTGTCTCGGAGAACTGGGTTCCCAACTGCTTCATAGGCTTCCATGAAGTTTGAATCATCTGCATACATGTCCTTAAGATCATCAAAGCCTAACATCTTGACTTTGAACTCTTGCAACAGCAAACACTTCCTGCTCAAAGCATCAACAACTTTGTTAGCAGTACCAGAAATATGTTTTATCACAAAAGTGAAATTTTGCATGTATTCTACCCATTTAACATGCCTTTGATTCAACTTTTCCTGTTGAGTCACAAATTGTAATGCATGGTTATCACTATATAAAACAAATTCTTTTGGAATCAAATAGTGCCTCCATTTCTTCAATGCATGTATGATGGCATAGAATTCTTTATCATATGTGGAGTATTCCTCTTTTGCCTCATTCAACTTCTCACTGAAATATGCAATTGGCCTATCTTCCTGACTCAAGACCGCTCCTATGGCAAACCCGCTTGCATCACATTTCACCTGAAATGTCTTTTGAAAATATGGCAACACCAAAACCGGTTGCTCTATAATATTTCGTTTCAACAAATTGAAACTCTTCTCAGCCTCTTCCATCCAGTGAAAAGATTTATGTCTTTTCTTCACTATATCCATCATTGCTGCACTAATTCCACTGAAATTCCTGATGAATTTTCGGTAGAAACTAGCCAGTCCATGAAAACTCCTCACCTCAAATACGTTCCTTGGTGATGGCCAATTCTTGATTACCTCCACCTTATTTGGATCCATCCTCAGTTCATTTGTAGAAATAACAAACCCCAAATAAATGAGTTATGTCTTCATGAATAAGGACTTCTTCATGTTTATCAGCAACTTCTCTTGCTGTAATCTCTTCATCACAATAGCCAAATGCTTCAAATGTTTGGCCCTTGTCTTGCTGAAAACCAATATGTCACCCAGATACACAATGAAAAATTTCCCAATGAAATCCTTCAGGACTTCATTCATCAACCTCATAAAGGTACTTGGTGCATCTGTCAAGCCAAACAGCATGACAAGCCATTCATACAAACCTTCGTTTGTCTTGAATGTTGTTTTCCATTCGTCACCTTCCCTCATACGAATCTGATGATATCCACTCTTCAAATCTATCTTTGAAAAAAAAAATTCCCCACTTAAGCAATTCATCAGATCATCCATTATTGGCAATGGGAATCTATACCTGATAGTTATCTTATTAATGGCTCTTGAATCAGTGCACATCCTCCAGCCTCTGTCTTTCTTCGGACTGAGTACTGTTGGAACAACACACGGACTCAAGATTTCCCTAACCAAGCCTTTGTCCAACAACTCCTGGACCTATCTTTTGACCTCTTCATTCTCCTGCGACGTCAACCTGTACGCGGCTTTATTTGGAAAAATAGCTCCTGGTATGAGGTCTATATGGTGACTCACGCTCCTCATCGGTGGCAATGAACGAGGTAATTCGTCCACCACAATATCAACGAACTCTTCCAGTAGTTCCTGAACTTCTTCTGGTAAATCATCCACTCTTGTGCTAGTCAAAGCAATTCTTGTCTTTCTGACCACAAAGAATTGTGGATCCTCCTTCTTCTTAACTTCTGTAAGAAGTTCCTTCCAACTCATGAGAAGCACTATGTTGTTTACCTCCGGCTTCACCTCTTTATCTTCAATTGGACACAACATATGAGTTCTCCCATTCTTTTCCAGGGTATATGTATTCTTCCTCCCATCATGAATTACATTTCTATCATATTGCCATGGTCTACCCAGCAATAAATGACAGACATCCATAGGAATAACATCACATAAAATTTTGTCATTATATCCTCCTATCTTAATGTCAACTAAGCATTGTTTAGTGATATTTACCTGATGTCCTTTCTGTAGCCATGAAACTTTGTATGGTTCCGGGTGATCATTTGTCTCCAGCTCTAGTTTTTCTACCATCTCGGTTGAAACGAGATTATCGGTGCTTCCACTGTCCACGATGACTTGGCACACCCTATCTTTGGTCTTGCAAGCAGTCCTAAAAAGTCTGTTTCTCTGCACTGGATTATCCATCTCCTTCTCTGGTGTCAAAAGGACTTTTCGCATCGCCAACGATCTTCCGCCTTCAGCATACTCTGCCTCAACATCTCGCCTCTGTGCCTCGGCGATGTGAGCTTCTCCAGTTTCTTTCTTTTTCTCTGGACACTCAAATGACCTATGCCCATTTTTTCCACATGTGAAGCATGTGATTATTCCACCTTTGCCTCTTCCTCTACCTCTGGTACGAGGAAACTTATTATTATCAGCATATCCTCCTCTCTGCTCAGTATGTTGCCCTCTTTGTTCAGCATATCGTCCTCTCTGTGAGGTCCCACCTCTTTCTGTGTGAGTCTGAGGTTTCTTCCATTCCTCCTTGGGCTTCTGGTATTTATCTTGGGCAACTGCTTTGCCTCTGGGCTAACTCTTGCCCCTGCCCCTCTGACTTTGTTTACGGCTCAGTTTCTCCTCATCTTTCAGAGCCAATTGGTAAGCATCCTCCACAGTTCGGATAGTCGCCAAATATAGTTCATCCTGAATTTCATACCTCAGGCCATTCATATACCTGGCCACCTTTTTATCATTGCTTTTGCGATGACCTGCCCTGATATTCAACTTATAAAATTCCTCAGTATACTCTTTCACTATCATCATCTTCTGTCTCAGGTTCTGCATCCTCCTGAACAAAGAAATTTGATAGTCCCTGGGAATGAATTTTGCCTTCATCTTTGCAATCACCCTGTCCCAACTCTTAATCTTCTTCTTGCCTTGGCAACGCCTATCAGCTTGCAGTTCATCCCACCACAAGGTTGCATGTCCTTTTAATCTTGTGACAACATGTCTGACCTTTTTATCATCTTCGATATCCTCATAATCGAAATAAGTATCAAGAGCTCTAATCCAGTCTAGCAGCTCTTCCACATCCAGACTCCCTTCATAAGCTGGAATGTCCATCTTTGTTTTCGAACTCATCTGAGCGATAGCCTTAATTAAACATTTATTGGCTGCATCTTCTGCTGGGATTTCCTCTTCTTCATGTCCAGCATCATCTTCGCTCTCAGATTCACTGATATCTCCTGCATCAGCTTTTCGCCTTTGTTTTATCTACATGTCCTCCATTCTGGCACGAAGATTTCGCATTCCTCTTTCCACATCTGAATTATGTCCTTGCCTACCTCTTTCTCTGGACAATTCTCTTCCTCTGGACAATTCCCTTTCTTCCTCTGGATCGGGCGATTATCTACCTCTTCTTCTTGGCGGCATGGTGAATTCTCCCTTTTTCTCTGCTATAGAAAGAAAAGAACTTTTCTATGCTCTGATACCACTCTGACGCAAACGCGCCAACCCATGCACGTCCACTCTCACAGGACCTCCTTCTTCTCGACCCGAAGAAATCAAAGGCTCTTCTATTTCCCTTTCGGGAAATCTGCACCCACAACAATCTTTCCCCGAGGTCTCCCCTTTACCACCGAGAGATCAGCTAAATCTCGCTATCTCGCGAGTTCGAGACTTAAAGCCTCCAACTCTTCCTTTCAAATCTTGCGATACCCGACCTGACAATTCCACATGCAACTGTGGGCTAGGATTGAATGTTAGTGCCTCTCGCAACCTCGCGACCTCGCGGCCTCGCGACCTAGCGACCTTGTCACCTCGCGACCTCACAACCTCGCAACCTTGTCACCTCACGACCCCTCGACCTTGCGACCTCGCGAACTCGCAGGTTGAATCATCGAACTTTCACCCTCCTATTCCGTGAACTCCCGAGATGCGAGAATTCAACGGAGGGTTGACTCCTATCTCCAAGCAACGTGTGTCCACTCGTCGTCCATGTAGTCCCACCTTATGCTCTGCCACGCGTTCACATGAACCTCGGCTCCACGGCACTTTGCTACTCGCGAATCCGAACACCAATATTTTGGGACTTCTCACAGCGAGATCCCGAGGGCTTCGTGCCACCTGTATTCCACTCACCGACTCTGTTATGGCCCACACTATCCTCCAGCTGTCGGGATATCGCTTTCTCGCAACCTCGCGATCCCCGTCGCCAAATTCTCAGACCTTTTCTTACGAGGTTCTGATACACGATCCCACGTGCAGATCCAATGATCCTCCTGTGATCCAGATCCAACGGCTATCCTCCTCTCGCTACTCGCGACCTCGCGACTTGGGGTACCAAATGTTTGGGCTCTCACCCTGTGAACTCCCGAGTTCGCGATATCTCTCGATCTCTCGCCACCTGTCCTCCTCAGATGGACGGCTACGATCCTCTGGCCACTTCGCCGCCTCACGTCCTCGCGCCTCGCAACTCTGAATACCCAATACTTGGGCTTTCACCCTGTGAACTCCCGATTTCGCGAGATCTCTCGATCTCTGCCACCTGTCCTCCTCAGATGGACGGCTACAAATCTTGTTGGGATACCACGTCTCGCGATATCGCTATTCTTGCTACACAACTTTTGGGGCTTCAACTCGCGAGTCCCCAATACACGATACCACGTGTAGATCCTACGGCTTCGGTGACTCGGAATCGATGGCCCTGCCCCTCCTGAGCTTCAACCTCCTTGGACCTTCTTGCTGTAACCTCCTTGCACCTTTGCAAGATCTAATGATCCTCGGAACTTTGCGAAATCTCTTCAGAAGATTCCGACCATCCGTTCTTCCTTGGTTAATCCACGAAATGAAGAAGAGTATCTCTCCACGAGGTTCCCTCGCCTTTTCACCAACTTGCGACGTTTCTTCCTGACTTCAAGTCACACTTATCTATGCTGATCTTCAGGGACTCAGAGGCCTATCCCTTCCTGATATTTTCCACTCTGCTTCTTCAGAGGAATTTGTGCGCACTCCTTGCGCTCAACATTCAACAACTTCCCAAGTGTTGAATCCTTCCGACTCTGTGCAATTCCTGCAGCAGCAGTCTTAGATCTCCTTTGCTCAGATTTACGACTGAGACTTTTCTTCACATGCGCACTCCTTGCACAGCTTTAGCAACCTACTTTCACTTCTGAGAGCTTTGAGAACAAGAGTTTAACTCCCTGAGCCTTCTGTCAACACACTCCTTGCGGACGACTCAACTGCACTCCTTGCAGGAATCCTTGCTCAAAAGGAGAAACAATCGTAACTCACTTCACCTCCTCTCAGATCTCAGTTTCACACATGAAATCATACGCATAGCATAACAACAAAAGCATAACAGGAAGAAATATTCATAAATAGAGCATTCAACACACGTACACAGAGAATAATACAACAACCATGAATCTGAATCAACTTCTTCTATTAATTCAAGATCTATACATGGGTGTCTTCTACAATTCTCTGCTGCTCTGCTATACTCTTCCTTGCTCTGAATTATGCTATCCAATGTTACAATGATACAAATGAGGGTGTCTATATCCGTTCTCCCTCTTTCCTTCTAGAACTGTCTAATTTAGAAAAATCCTATCTACCTGCAACTACTACTATAAATGCCTCTGTCTATCTCAGATGAGAGCGTATGGCTCGAGGTCTGATTACATTCTTACCAAGGCGCCTAAATTAAATGATCTCATTTATATTCAGCGCATCAACTTCAAGAGAAAATTTAAAAATTCAAAAACTTGCGCTGGACGTCTTCCAGCTGGCTTCTGCTTCCTCGTTGGTTTTGCTTGTCATGAGGGATGCTCCTGCATCAATTGTAAGAAAATGTACCCCAAGGGCTGGTAAAATTGGTCTTATCTTGGTCTTGTGGAGCAATTTTTATCTAATTATAGCCACTGAATCCATCTAAGAAAGAGAAAAACTTTTTCCCAGCTAGATTGTCTAAAACCTGATCAATAAATGGCAGAGGGAAGTGATCCTTCTGCGTTTCTTTATTCAGGGCTCTATAGTCTACACAGACTCCCCATTTCCCATTCGTTTTAGGAACAATAACCAAAGGTGAGACCCACTCACTGTCTGATATAGGGTAAATGAAATCAGCAATGAGAAGTTTCTAGAGTTCTTCTTTAACAATTTCTTTAAGGTTTGGATTCATCCTCCTTTGGGGCTGGCAAATGGGATGGAATTCTTCCTTAATGTATATATGGTGGGTACATAGTTCATAGGAAATGCCTTTCATATCCATGTAATCCCAGGAAAATTTTTCTTTATGCTCAATTAGTAATTTCATCAATCGACGAGTTTCAACAGTGGATAAATCAGGATTGATGTTCAAGGTTTTTTCAGGTTCAATTTCTACAACAATTCTCTTGGAACTAAATTTAGGAAACAATTTAGTTGTTTCACCATCTACTGTTATAGTGGTTGTTGTTACAGCGGTTGCTATTACAACTGAATCATTTTGATTGTTAGTGGTTTCCAAGAACGTTTCTGAGCTTATATCTTTCTAGATGACAGGGTCAAAGAATCTAATCAAACGATGGTGTGTGTTTCGTGTAACAGCAGAGGGGTCACAGATAAATAAGTTGATTAATTCATCCTTTGTCTCGTCCTTGAAACTCAAGGATTTTCCTATAGTTAGCACAGGCAGATCATTTTCATCCTCAATTTCCATCCATAAAGAATTTTCAGGTTCCGCCCTAGGTGTAGCATGAGGATATAGGGTCAGGTTTTTTGTGTTATAACCATCAGAGATGGTCATGGAACCAGATTGACAACCAAGTAAAGCATCAGTTGTTGTAACGAACCTGCTTAAATAGGTGTATATGATAATTAATTATAATTAATTTAATAATATAATTGTCCTAAAAGATTATCTAAACCATAATTAGTTCTTAAAATAACATTAACTAATTTATTATTATTAATTAGTTATTCATGATGGTCAATGATTAATTTAAGTATTAATTAACTCATTAATTAATAAGGTAAATAAATAAAAGGAGGATAATAAACTATATTGTTAAATTAAGTTACGTATCCAACAAGGGATAACATATTAACTACATGAGGATAAAATAATAAAGGAGGGTTAAGGGTCATTAATGGCGGGAGGATAAGAAGGTAATAAATGGGTTAGGTAGGGAGAAAGGAGGGGGAAGTCGGTGAAGGAGGGATAAGGAGGGGAAGGAGGTTGACGGGAGGATGCTACGGGAGGTTGGGGGGATGGATTTTGGGAGCTCTGGGATTTTGCAGAGAGAGGTGAAATTGTGGGAGTGGGATTGTATCAGTACACCGGGGTTGCTGGGGGTTTTGGGTACGGGGGCCAGGATATCCGCTGATATCCTGGAGCTAGGAAGTTACCTAGTTGGCAGGGAGGAACTAGGTTTTGGGCAGTTTGTTACAGTGCAGCAACGGTCAAGAAAGAAAAGGACAAATGGAGGGTTATTAGCATCAGGTTCAGGTATTTAAGATTTTGCATTGTTTTTAAACTGTTATAAAATTTTTATTATGTGTTGATAAATTTATAAATGCTTATGTGCTCAATTAAAAGAATTATTGAATTTTGTTTGAAATCAGGTAGATATATTGTTACAGTTTGTGAAATTATTTGACGTAAATTCTATTCGGCCCCTTACAGTTGTAGCAAACCATGGTCTTCCAAGAATTAGAGGGTGGCCCCCCAAACGAGTTTTGGGTCGCAGTACAACAAAATCAGCAGGATACTCCCATGAATCCACGGAAATTGTTAGGATATTTAGACACTTAGGAGTTAGTTAAGATCTACTTGGTCTAATATGACATTAGGTAAAAGTGTGTTTCTTAGTGTGTTTCTTTAGTATTCATTAGTATGCATTTGTAATTAGGAAATCCAACGGTCACAATATGTTCCCGACATAGAGTGATCCGACGGTTCATACTCTCCTCGATCTTAATGGCCATTGATCTGTGGCTTAACACCCGATTGGTACATGATCTCTATTTAAAGAGAATGGAGGGTCATTTGTTGATGATCGATTGTGAGAAAATCTCTTGTAAAATCTCTCTGTAATCTTTTTCTTTGCATTAATAAACTGCTCCAAGTGGTAGCGTTGGTTGGGGCCGTGGATGTTTCCCCGTAGGGTTTTTACCACGTGAAAACATCGTTGTGTTGATATTTGACCTAGTTATGTGAGTGGTTACTGGAGGTGTTCGTCCTCTGTTGGAATACCTGTGTTGAAGGAATTGACTATAATGAAACCTTTTCCCCTGTAGCAAAAATGAATTCCATCCTCCTTGTTCTTGCCCTTGCTGCCTCACATAAATGAGAGGTCCATTAGATGGATGTTAAATCCTCCGTCTTGCATGGAGATTTGCAAGAAGAAATCTACATGGAACAACCTCCTGGCTATGTCTAGAATGACTCTAGCCTTGCTTGTCACCTCAAGAAATCTCTTTATGGTCTCAAGCAAGCTCCCCAAGCTTGGTATGCCAAAATGGATAGCTTTCTTATTGCCACTGGATTCTCTAGATGCCATTATGATCCTAATGTCTATACCAAGAAAGTAGGAAGCCATCTCATAATCCTTGTCCTTTATTTTGATGACCTTATCCTTACTGGTAGTGACTCAAAACTTTTAAACCATGTGAAAACCAGCCTCAAGAAGAAATTTGAAATGACAGACTTAGGATTTTTTCACTATTTCCTTGGCCTCCAAGTTTTGCAAACCAATGAAGGAATTTTTCTTTCCCAGTCTAAGTATGATTGTGACCTTCTTCATCACTTTCACATGGACGATTGTAAACCAACCCCTTCTCCCTTCTAGTCTAGATTCAATCTTTCTGCCACCTGTACTTCTCTTGAAATTGATGCCACCCTGTACCGTTAGTTAGTTGGTAGCCTCTTATACTTGACTCATACCCGTCCTGATCTTTCCTTTGATGTTGGTCTTGTTTACTGATATATCCAAACACCCCATGAAAGCCATTGGAAAGTAGCTAAAAGGATACTTTGTTATGTTCGTGGTACAATTCAGTTCATGATACATTACAGTTCAGGGGGGCCTCCTTTACTGGTTGGTTTCACTGATCTAGATTGGGCCGGCGACCCTGATGATAGGAATTCTACTACAGGTTATGTTTTCATCCTTGGTTCAGGACCTATCACTTGGTCCTATAAGAAACAACAGGCTATTTCACTTTCTTCAACAGAAGTAGAGTACGGAGAACCGGTAAATGCAAGTCAGGAATCCTTGTGGCTTTGACAGATCCTTTCAGAGTTTGGATTTTAGCACCAACATCCGACCAGCCTTTGGTGTGACAATCAGAGTGCCATCAAGATCTCCAAAGACCCAGTTCAACATCAGCGTAGCAAACACATTGAGCTACACATGCACTTCATCAGAAAGCTCATTCATGATCAAGTTATTGAAGTTCTCTTTTTCCCTACAGAAGATCAAGTTGCAGACATTTTCACAAAGTCTCTTACATAAGCGAAGTTTTTCAAACTTCTCTCTATGTTAGGAGTTCAGGAAGTTGTCATTAAGGGGGGATAGGCTCTAATGCCTCCTTCCTTCTCCTATTGTGTCACTACTATAAATCCTTCAATCATATCCCAAGTTGTTCTTAAGGGGGGATGTTAGGATATTTAGACACTTAGGAGTTAGTTAAGATCTACTTGGTCTAATATGTCGTTAGGTAAAAGTGTATTTCTTAGTGTGTTTCTTTAGTATGCATTAGTATGCAATTGTAGTTAGGAAATCCGATGGTCACGATATGTTCCCGACATAGAGTGATCCGACGGTTCATACTCTCCTCGATCTTAACGGCCATTGATCCATGGCTTAACACCCGATTGGTCCATGATCTCTATTTAAAGAGCATGGAGGGTCATTTGCCGATGATTGATTGTGAGAAACTCTCTTGTAAAATCTCTCTGTAATCTTTTTCTTTGCATTAATAAACTGTTCCAAGTGGTCGTGTTGGTTGGGGCTATGGATGTTTCCCCGTAAGAGTTTTACCACATGAAAACATCGGTGTGTTGATCTTTGATCTAGTTATGTGAGTGGTTACTGAAGGTGTTCGTCCTCTGTTGGAATACCTGTGTTGTCGAACAAAAATGAGTAAATCATCTATTACTCCTTCTGGTCTGATGGTATAATGATCAACTAATTCGAGAACAGTAGGAGTAGGTCGGACTTGTGTTCTAAGTTGCAGCAATTGTGTAGTTTCTATTGGCATGATGTTAATTGCCGCCCCTACGTCAATTAGCGCATGGGGGATAGATGTATGTCCAATTTTGACAGTGACTGTAGGGTTTCCTGGGTCGCCATACTTAGGAGGTGGGGATTTTCCTAACATCAGTTTAGACAAATCCCCCACAACATGCATGGTGAGGGGATCCATGGGTTTTTGTCCAGGTCTTTTTATACAGACATATCTTACGATCTTGGCATAAATAGGGACATATTTGATGGCTTGCAATAGTGGAATATTAACATGCATATTTTGCAATTCTGCTAAGAGATTGAAATATGGAAATTCCATAGGTTTGGTAATTGTAAGCCTATCAGGGAATGGTGGGTCTGCTGACTCTATTATAGGTTGGAAAATTTCTTCTGTATCAGCAGATGGTCTTTCCCCTGATTCCTTGTCTGACTCTGAAGATGGAGCATCTTCAATTATTGGCTCGACTATTCTCCCTGATCTTAATTTGATTTCATCACAAGGCATGGGAGTAATAGACAAGGCTGGCACATTGTGTATGTCTATGTTCTGAACGACCTTATTATTTGGGTTTGGGTTAGGTTGCACAGGCATCTGAGGTCACAAAGGAGGATTGTTCAGTGGGGCATTTGGGGGTAACTACAATTGTTGCTGCTGGTACTGGGGTTGGAACTGTTGTTGATAAGGGTTTGGCTAGTGATGGTTATGATAACTGAGGTGTTGTTGAGGGCCTCTCCAATATGGATTCCATTGTCCATGGTGATTCCACTGCTGAGGCATAGGTAACCATGCATTGGGATATTAATAAGGGGTTGACATCTGATGTGGAGGGGGAGCATTCGTTTGGCCATATAGTGGCTGATTGTTCCAATAATTAAGTGTTGCAGGAGAGAATTGAGAGTTCATACCTTGACTTCTTGGTTGCCATTGTCTCATTTGTGTAATTAGATAGGAAGCCTCTGCTTCCTCATTAGTTCTCTTCATTGATGATTTTACTCCTGGTAGAGAGAGAGACATTGGTCAGTAGCATGATCTAATTCACAAATAAGACATACCTGGACAATGTTCAGTGGGCACTCCCTTGGAGGATGTTTCTTCTTGCATTTTAGACAGAAAATGCACAATACTTGCTATGATTCTGCTTGTTTCTGCTTGAGCTGCAAGGTGTCAATTTGTGAAGCAAAAGAGTTAATCATCTCTATTTTGAAATTTTCTAATAGATTACCTATTTCTGCTCTTGTTTCTCCTCCATTGGTTGATTTATGTACCCTTGAAAAAGTGGTATCCTTGGTAGCTAACCTATTCTTTGTAGATCCTCAAGAACATATTTTACAGAGGTCTACAATGTCCTCATAGGATTCTTTAGATATATTTCATTTTCCAAGCATATTCAGTATATGTAAATAATCTTCTCTAACTCCTTTTAGCAAAATAGTTTTTAAAATGTCTTTACTTACATCCGGATGCCCATACCTTTGTAGATTATACTGGAGTCGTTCCACAAAATCTTCAAGGGTCTCATCCTCCTTCTGAGACATTTTGAACAATTCCTCCCTTCGTTCCCTTGTTCGGCAGTAGTCTTGGTACTTGTTCAGGAAAAGTTTCCTCATCTGTACCCATGTTGAAATGTTCTCTCCTCCCAAGCTCATAAACCATCTTAACGCATTACCCTTCAATGTAGCTGGAAATAGTTTAAGTTTTTGTTCAGTGGTAGTGTAGTCATAACTTCTACACAAAATGTCAAATTCAAATAGAAGCTCATCCGGATCCTGAGTAGACAATCCATGAAAATTTGGCAAAGCTGAGAGAGGTATGTTTTTCATAGGATCCATCCCTCATGTGGGAACATCATAAATAGGAAAAACCAGGGTAGAGATAATATTTTCATTATTTACCTGATCTTCGTTGTTTTGTGGGTTCTCCTGGTGGAACTCTTCTTCATTATCCCCTTGATTTTCCATATGTGCTCTTTCTCTCCACTCTGTATGAAAAGCGTCCCACTCTTCTTTAGTGACTGCCCAACCATTGATCTGATAAACCGTTTCTTACGGATTTTCCCTGTTTCGAACTATACTTCCCTGATCTTCAATGTTCTCCAGTGTTGCTTGATGATTTGTTGGTGACAAATCTTCAACTTCGACTTCTGCTTTAGCTCCAACCCTTGACGAAAATGATGTTTCAAGAAGGGGTAGTTCTAATGACTGAAGATTACGTCTTCTTGGAGGATTTGCAGGGTGAAAAAGAGATCCTGAAGAAGAATCGGCTCTGGCTATTATTTCATCAACAAATGTTTGTCTTCCTAGTGTAGGATTTCTTCCTCCACATCTTCTGGTACCTGTAGGGTTAGTATTTTGGGGAATACATCCTCGAGTTCCTCGATTCATGTAGACTAATCATTCCTTTAGAAAAAACTAATGTTCTTAAAAAAATCTATAATTATCTTCCCCGACAACGACACCAAAATGTTGGGCACTTTAATTGTCTAAATGAATAGAGAGTTAAGGTGTTCAATATAAATTTTCAACCCAGGGAAGTCTGTTATTTCAAGACAATTGTGCACAGTCTATGCTAGATTATTGAAGCAACACTAATCTAATTGTAGTAAGGAAAAAAAGAAACAAAAATTATTACTAACACAATTATGCTGACACAATTGGAGTTCTGCTGAATTGAAATCACAAATTGAAATCTAAATTGATGAATGTATAAGAATTTTGGATTACCTATTCTAATCTAACTTTCTATTTTACTTTTGCAAGAAGGAGTTCTTTACTAATTGCGAAAGGAAATCTACTTATTGCAAGAAATTAATCCACACTTTTATTTTCTTTTACTTGAAAACAAGATTTTAATCTAATGCAAAAAAAAAAAAAGGAAAAGCAATTATCCAACAGTGTTTAGCAATTGACTTTTAATTCTCATGAGACAGATTTGTGTGCATCTACAGGAAAGCACTGGACTGTAACAACAACTGTGTTCTAGAATTGTTAATCAGATAAACCATTCACATTAAAACAACTATTCTAGAATTCAAAACAGAGGGGAATCTGTGAGGAAGGTGGGCCCTTTCCTTCTCACTGAATCCTCTCAGGAAAACAGGCTACAGTCTGCTAAAAAAATTCAATCCACTCTTCTTTTTATTTGCCAAAAATATTGTGTACAATAAGCTTTACTTCTCTTCACTTTCTCGTAGTCTGAATTCTCCCCACTGATTACAAAAGCTCTATTATTTAAAGTCAGAGTCATTCAGTTAAAACGAAATTAGAACAGCCTTGAGAATCCTCGATTCTCAAGTTGTTCGTATGATATCATTAATACAAGATCTAGAACTAATCTTGCAAGTTAAAACATATAACAGTAGGTGTAGTAGCTTCCAGGATTGGTGGCATTTGTTGCAACAATCGTGTAACAACAAAATCGGTGGCATTTGTTACAGCAGTCATGTATCAGCAGAATCGGTGGCACCTATTGCAGCAGTTGTGTAACAACTTTCAGGATTGGTGCATAGTTGTAACAACTACCAAGATTGGCGCATAGTTGTAATAGCTTCCAAGATTGGTGCATAGCTGTAACAATTGGTGTAACAGCAACGACCATTCTTTAAGACTTGGTTGTTCTATTCATTTCAATCATTAGTTGAATAATTTTATGGGTAAAACATGTGAACATTACCAATCAAACATGCTAAGTAAATGAAAATATAAAAGCAAGATAAATGATTCATACCTGGGGAAAAGGTCTTAGCATGCATTATAGTAGGCATTTAACTTAGAGATGATAAGGTTGAATAGGAAAAAGATGTGATGAAAAAGGGACATTTCTGGGTCCTAACAACCTGAAGGCTCACAGTTTCCTAAAATGAATCCCCCATATCATTCCTCCATCTTCTCAGTCAAAGGAAACCAGATCATTTCATCCCTATGTTTCTTTTTGGGATACTATTCCGATGAATGGGTAGATGAATCCATTCTGGGTTTCCTATCCATTTTGTCCACTGAAGAAAATGATACTACACAATTTATTAGAGTAAGTTCCTAGCCGACAGTATACATGAACAACTATTCAAATTCTCCACAGAAGGAATGTTCAGGTACTCCTCAATGTTGGTGTACTTGTTCCTCTTCTTCTAGGCAGACAAATTCACCTTCACTCTCCAGAAATTGGATCAAGATGGAAATCCTCAACCAGTGACCTCCTGGACATCAATAGTGAAGAATAACTCATCGGATTTTAGCTTCAAACAGTTCATTGACCAATTTTACCATCCAGTGGTATGCATGCTTAGCAACAAAATAGAACCAAGAACAAATGAGCAAGTCCAAAGGATTCTGCACCTGTCGGACTTAGCCAAAACAAGGGACTGGTACCTTTACTAGAATCATACAGAAATCAGGGTCTCTGGGTGTAAGTTACCTCTTTACAATCTACCTAAGTACCTGCCTATCAGAATATTTTCCTTGGAATACATCAGACAGATGATCAACTCTGATGAAATCCACTTTGTAGATTTCAAGAGGAAACAACAGCTCAGGATCAAAGGCCAGATATGTTCTTTCATTTGCAACAACAGAGCTGCAGGGGAAGAATCCAATATTCTTTTGAAGGAAATGAATTTCAGTCTAAGCTTCCCATGGCATTATGACCCATGTGGCATTATAGTAGAAACCGAGCTTAAAAATAAGATCTCTCCTTATGTTCATGTGCCTAAGCCTAAAAATACTTTGCTAGATATAGAGCAGTATCCTTCACCTACGAAAATTTCACATACCAACACTCCATAGGTACAAGAGGAGAACAGATCCAGAAAAGATATCTCTCCTTTAGTCACAGAAGTGTGAGCAGAAGACTTCCAAGTCTACAAGAAGAGGACCAAGACTAGCCACACACCTGATAGGTCTAGAGAAGAAGAAATCCAGTCCACCATGGTTATGGAGGGACCACATTCATCAGTCTTCTCAGGAAGCCAACACATAGTATCCACTTCCTCATCCAAAAGGCAAGCAGATATCACACTATCAGCTAAGTCCTCACAGGAGCCTGCTAGACTTAATATATTTGAGAAGTATAACTTAATCAAACAAAAGAATGAGTTGATGACTAACAACACCTATGCATAGTTTTGGAAGAAGACATCTACAACATAGAACAATTTACTATTTTCTTTAGACACAGATAAAGGAAGGATGCACATGGCGTTCTTGTAGGCACAAGTTCCTCATCCCAAGAAAATTTCTGATTACAAGAAGGAAACATTTGAATTTTATGTAAAAGAGGTGCATCTAGCTAATCAAATGGACATGCATAGGCAAACATGGGAGATGATTTTATCCACCTTGGAAAACACATCCTTAATTGCTGCAAAATTGCAGGTATCTTTGAACAATGTCCAGTCTCAGTTGAAGCTAGAAAAGATATCTTCCCTAGCCAAGGATAACAAGATCAAATCCCTACAGGAGATGGTACTGAAAATTGGCTATGATCCATCCAATGTCAAATAAGCCGAGGAATTACTAAAGAATAAGAACGTTAATATATCATCTCTGAGGAAACAACTGAAACTCCCAGCCACTGAAGATCCACAAGAAAAATAAATGGCTAAGAGTGAGGGCCATAAGGAGGATATGTTGAAGCTAATAATGGAACAGAATGCACAAATAAAGGAGATGGAGGTTGAGCTAGACAAGTTGGTCAAAGAAAAGGAATAGAGTGTCAATGGTTGTCATCAAACTGAATGCAATGCCTCTCACAGGAGTTAGTAGAACCGTAGCAACCACAACAACAGAAATTCCTTCAGCCGTTCCAGGGACAGTTTCAGATGCTTCTGAGAAATTGGTGAAGTCAATGGAGGACATGACTCTACAAAGAGAAGAGATTAAAAGATTGCAAGAAGAGATTAATAACCTCAAGAAACTGAAATCCATGTTCTAGTCCAGCGACAACACAGAGATGCACAAGTCACAGAGACTCACTCAAGAAATACAGACGTTGCAGAAGGAGACAGTCATGGCCAAGACACTGTCAGAAGCCAAGGAAAATATCTAGATGGACATAAACAAGTCAATGACAGATATTTGGCCACTCATACAAATTGTGTTTGAACATCATCAACTGGTGCAAAGAGCCAGACAAACAATCTACAAGATAAGATAAGAATTGGGAGAGAGGCCTACAGAGGCCACTAAAATCATCAGATTCTTAAACTCCAAGACCAAAGAAGAGCTAGAGGCTTTAGAAATTGAAGATAGGACATAGACCATCCTTGAGGTCAAGAAAGTTTTGACCAAGAAAGGATTGATGCTGCGATTAGAAGAGAAAGCTCAGACAATGGACATTGGAGTGCAGAGATTTTTCAGCAAGGTTAATTCACTACACAAGAAAGGGCTTCTAGGTTCACTAGTGATTAATGATAAGCACATCACTCTATCTGACTACAAGCAAAAGATCCTCGCAATAGAAAAAGATGGTTCCAAATTTCCAGGCATACAAGGGAGTATCACTGGCAAGGATTTCCTGGAAACTTTACAGTTGGACCAGAGCATCCAACATGAGATAAAATACATCTTCATCACAAAGCCTACCTTTGCCAAGTACACCGAAATAGATGAAACATATAGAAGGTTACTCGAGGTTTCCATCCCTAGTCAAAAGAGATGGGAAGACCTATGTGCTTTACTTGAGTAAAGGTGACGTGGATATCTGAGTCAACGTGAGGAAGATAGTCAAATTCAAGTTGATGAATCACCAACTACTTTATTTAGAATCAACATCAAGGATTCGAACAGATCACTTGCATTCCTATTATTTTGTAATTTGTAATCTAGTTAATTAGATTTCTCCTCCACCATATCCTAGTCATTAATAACAGTATCAGATGTAATTGTTGTATAAATACTTCTCACTTTGAAGTATTGAGGGTTGATTTTTGCACCCAAAGAGCTATATTTGTAATATTTTTGAGAAGATAGACCAGTAATAAAAATTATATTCACAAGATTCGTGTGTTTGGATGTTGGTGATGTTTATCTTGCTCTGTTAATGTTTATCTTACTTTGTAATCATTTTGTTTTATGTTTCTAATCATTTAAAGGAAGTTAATGAACAAAATTTGTCTCATGCACTCTGTTTCTAGTCTTTAGCAATCTACATGTTACTCATATGATATTAAGTAAAGAAATTCTTAACTGCTTCTTTGCTTGATTGAATATCTCACTTCTTCTATATTTTCACCACATTTAATTCTAATAGATACAACATTCTCACTATCTCTCCCTGTGAAGAAATATTATGGAAAACTGTATTTGATATTAATCGTTAATACAGACCCCATAGCCCAATGGATATTTAATGCAATCTTTCAAATGATCCTTATAAACAAAACAACAAACTTAGATTATTTCAACTAGCCCAATATCTAAAAACGCAAACAGATATAAATCTTATAGAGAGATCCCTCTCTGAAACTGGAAGGGCTAGATCCTAGTTTCAAAAGTGGTTTTGGTAAGTTACCTCTGTCAATTTCTTCCACCCTTGACAACCTCTAGGAATTACATTGTGCTAACAATTTCCATTTTGAGGTATTGGAGAAGGTGAGAGATAATTCCTACCAACTCGGTGTACACCCGTATATGCATATTTACTAATTATTGAAAGTGGAGATTTGAAACTCTATGATCCTTCCCTGTTCGATTAGGAGGTGGAGTAGGTCCTACCTACCATAGAGGAATTAGCACTAGATTCTCAAGAAGAGTTGGAAAAAGACACAATTTTGTAGAGGAAGTCCAAAAACTACAAGACATGGGTAGCATGACCCTTGGTAGATTGGGTTGAAAGGACAACTTCTAGGAAAACCAAAATAGTACTCCAGGGAGAAGGTAGAGGAAAACATTCATCACCTCATTAAGTAAATATTTTGGGGACCCAAATCCTCCTTAAATGGGGAGGTATGATCTAGATTGGATCATCATACAATTTTTCATCTGTATTGTTACTTTCTGGGTGGAAACAATTGGACGAATTAGCTTGCATGATAATTTTAGTGGAAGGTCCCAGTTTGGAAAATTGGGGTCTGAAACCTTCTAAAGTTATTTGAGGAATTAAATGGAATTTTTGGGGGTTTACAATGTCTAAAAATTGTGCACACACTCTCAACAATGATCTACAAACTGACACATTTCCAATGGTGCAAATATTGCCTCAATTGAAGCTCGTATGTTAAATTTATTCCTCCCACAAGTTGACCTACCTAGTTGACCTCCATGGTACAAGTGGATACCACATTAGCCCCCATTATTCACACATATGGGGATAGCCACACATGTAATTTATGGCGGGTGATAAAGATAGTAGGAGAAGCACTACAAGGTATGTTTTAACTGTAGGTGGAACAATAGAAAGTTGGATTTTGAAACTGCAAAAGGTTGTTTCACTTTCAACAACAAAAGTAGAGTATGTTGCTACTATAGAGGCTAGTAAAGAGATAATTTGGTTACAAAGGTTTATAGAGGAATTGAGAAAGAAGAAAGAGAGTAGCAGTTTCTACTGTGACAGCTAGAGTGTTATTCATCTTTCAAGGAACTCAACCTTCCATTATAATATTAAGCATATCCAACTCGGGGGCCATTTCATACGATCCGTTTCGGATGATGTACAAATGAAGTTGGAAAAGATACATACTAGCCAAAATCCTGCAAACATGTTAACAAAGGTAGTAATCAGGGAGAAACTGAGTTCCTGCTCAGTTTCACTTGGCCTTCAATCATGAAGATGAAGATGAGAAATTTTCCATGTCCAAGATGGATTATAGTCCAACAGGTACAACAACAATGGAGTTGTTGATGCAAGAGAATCATCAGCAAGGCACACGTGGAGAGACAACTTAGCGCCCTAGCGCACCTTTTGAATTATTTGGAATCTTAACCACTGGCGTTTCCTGCAAATCTTTCTTGAACTGATTGAAAATTGAAGAAGATCAAAACATTTGGGATTGAATGATCACAATTAATCTAGGAGTTTCACTCCTAGACTTTAATGTAACATAACTTAAATAGTAGTTAGCTTCTTTCGAGAATAGAGGTAGTTGGACATAACCCTATGAACCTTCTTGTATATGTAGATGCATTGTATGCCCAAATGGGGCTACTGAATAGGAGGTAGAATAGTTCTTTGAGAGAGCTTGAGAGCGCCGAGACTCCGTTGTAGTCTAGCCTGCACATATTGTAATCAGATTTTCATATTAATGAAAAGACATTAGTTTTTCCTGCACATGGTTGTTTATGTATTTATGTGTTTCATGAATGTATGTTGTAGATGTATGATAGGTTTCATCTGCAGTAGGAAGATAGATTTCTCTATCTTTGATTGAGTTCATAATATCGTTCTGGATTCTTTAGGCTATGCAAGGAGTGCACAACAGAACATTGGAGGTTATGTAGCCAACACAAGGAGTGTGCATTTGAACTCTATGGAGTCAAAAAAGAACGTGCCAAGAGAGCATACTAGAGCGATGACAAATCATGAGAAAACTCAAGGTTGTTGAATACCTTGGAGGGTAAACTACACAGAGAAAGCACAGAGAGACATAGTTACTAAGAACTCTGTAGAAATTTGCCAGGTGGGCATCGAGCAGGCGCAAGTGTGCACAAGGAAAACTCTCTGTCGAGTTCAAAGAAAAGAGTATCTAAGGAAGATACTCGCAGAGTTGTTGAACACTCTGGAGAAAACGCTCAACAAGGTATGCTTTGAGCAAGAGGTTGCCAGGAGGGCACAAGAACCCATTGAAGGGAGCAGAAGGGCCGAGACCCTTAGGAGACTGACTAAACCAAAAAGCTCAGAATAAATAGCGCTTTTAGAAGTGCAGTCGAGACCCAGGAAATCGGGCTCGCAAGAGGAGAAAAGGTCGAAGCCTTTGAATACTTAAAAATTCTTCCAAGTCGGAAGAAATCGAAAGTTCAGGAGGATGAGCGACAACAGCTGACGAATCCATTGCTGAAAGAAATATGGACCATTAGATTAGCATCCAGGGAAGGAAGGAAGAGTGTGAGGAGAGGAACAGATCCCAGCCGTAGGATCTCAGCACAAAAGATCGATAGTCATTCGATTTAAAGGAAGTTGCACAAGGGAGCGGGATAACCAAAGTCCCAAAGTCTCGAAGCCAGTCGGGACTGTCCATTGTCAAGGTTGGTAGGTGGCATAAGATTCACAACTTTGGAGCAAGAGCACTTTGGAGGTATTGTGGTTAAGAAGAAAGAGAAATCGCCAAATAACCGAAATAGATCCAGGTCGTTGGTCTCTAGGAGACACGCATCGACAAATTTGAGACTTCGGGGATAGTCACTTCGGATAATTCCAAGTGCGGAGTGTGATGAACTCCCAAAGACCCGAAGGCCAAAATAGATCACAATTGTTCGTTGTGAAGAATACATGGTGAGAGATCCGAAAGTTCGGAGGCTTAATGCTCTGAAAGGAAGTCGACATGGGTGGAGAGANTTAGATCCAAAAGGACGCGTGGAGGAAATCCGTGATCTTAGGGTGAAAGCACTCTGGGAGGAATGAGTGCGCGGGAGTTTGAAACTCCCAAAGCCTGAAGAGCCGAAGTGGATCATGACTGTCAGATCCAGAAGGACATGCGTCGACAAATCATGTATTTCGGGTGAAAGCACTCCGAGAGGAAGCGAGCGTGAGTTTGAGACTTCCGAACACTGAAGTCCCGAAGTGGAGCAGAGCCGTTGATTTGAGGAGCACATGTGGCAGAAGATCTTCCATTTCGAAAAAAAGTCACTCTAGGAGAAAAAGGAGTGCGTTGAACAAGAACTTCGGAAGGCCGGAGAGTCGGAGTTCATCTGAGTCGTTTGTTTTCTAAGGGTAGGTGCTAGCAGATCCTTCACTTCGGAAGATAACCACTCTAGGAAGAAGCAGGCATAGGAGTTTGAAACTCTCGAAGCCCGAGGAGCCAAAGTTAATTGTAGCCCTTGATCTAAGGGAGACACGAGTCGATAGATCTTGGTCTCCGGGTGAAAGCATTCCGGGAAAAAGTGAAGGAAGAAAGGGAGGTAGATCTCAGCGATCGGTCAAGAGGCACCACCCGAGATCACAAGATCGACGGTCGCGCTTAATTGTGGTAAAATAAATTGATCGGGTTTTAAAAACCTTAGAGCGGGCCGCAATTGAAACCACGATATTGCTAAAGGGATACGTGGCAACTAATAGGGAATTGCAGGGATAAAAGCATTGTGGTCTCAAACCACTCTTGGCCACCCCGCAATCGCGTGTTTACGTGAGGACAGAGCCCGAGGTCTTATGTGAAGGAAAGAACCTAGCGAAGGGAGCTAGTGTATGCTATTTAAATTCTTCGAAGAGGCCAGGAAAGAGCCCGCGGGTTTGACAGAACCTACACTTTGAAGGAAGGGGGGCCTGTGTAGATTGATTGGGGTCTAATAAAGGCCCGAAGAGTCGATCTGACTCCTTGATTTGAACGATGCTAGACTGGGAGGTCAAGCAACCTCGAGGAGAGAAGGTGGGAGTCTGCATCAATGGTTGTGATCAGTCTCTAAGTGGGAGATTGTTGGTTGTGGAGCCTGATTATCTTCTTGATTCAGAGGTCTCGTTTCATCTATGTTTGGACCCCATTACTTGACAAGGGGGTGTGAGGGGGCTTCCCCCCTCACATTTCTCTCCAGGAGGGTCCAAGGGTGGGCGGCGAGGATTTTGGAGCCCCCCCCCAGGTGGTGGCAGGGGTTTGGGGGAAGTGCCCCCGAAGAGAAATTTTTGGGAAAATTGTCTTGTAAAATATTGTAATTTCATACTCAATCTAGACCATTCATTATAAGGTCACAGATCTGATAGTAAAAGTTATGTTAGGGTTTTTTTTTCCTAGAAGGAACCCCTCTTTTATGAGGAAATTGTATTGTGGCTTTGTATGTGAGTGAATATTGTATTATAAGAGAGGAGACTGTGAGATAAATAAGATGAAGTTACAGTGGGTATGTTGTAAGTTGCATCTCTTCATTTTTTGGATAATAATAAAGGAAGGACCTTGCAATTTCTTTAGTGGATGTAGCCCACACTAGGTGAACCACACATATTTATGTCTCTATTGTATTGTGTATCTTCTATGTTTTATTTCCACATTTGTTTTATTTTATTGCTTTGCAATCCTTTTTTTCTATCAGGGAGAAGAATCGAGGAGGGCGCCCGTGTGTGGAAAGCAAAGAGCACGTCGTGTAAAAAAGGGAGAGCCAAAGATCAATGTTAAACTCATGGTGGGAAAAGAGACCATTGAGAGTCGAGGGTAGAGGAGAGAGATGGGAGGAAAGCAAACTCTAAGGTCCTTGGTAGAACCCCCACACAACGCTGCACTAGGAACCATGGAGAGGGTCATAGGATAAGGTGAAAAGAGACCTGCCTTTTAATACAGAGCATTCCAATAGTGTCTTAGATATCCAAATTGGCTTGAATATCAGTAGTTACATTGTTATGACAAATAACATGGTAAGGGGATAGAGTGCAGAAAACTTAAAGCTCCTGGTGGATTCTAAAGAATATTGCTCTCAGTTTCATATCTGATGGCAAGGTTTTCCTCCTCACATGATGAATGACCACTTTCAAATCTCCCACAATTGATATGGAATCTAAACCATGTTGTTGGGCCAGAAACAGTCCTTAAAGGAGAGCATACGCCTCTGTTTGATTCTTAGTTGCATGACTGAGGCTTTGTGAGAAAGTAAGTCTAATATTACCTCTCGAGGAGAATATAACCCCACCCATGCCTGCCACTCTGGGTTGACTATGCCTACTATTATATATGCATGAATTTACTCATCTAAATTGATGTGGTCATCACTAACCCCCCACATGCTATTGTAGAGCGAATCCATGAAGTCATGTGTAGCTCTCTAGAAAGTTGCATGCTCAAATCATAAATGAAACTATATTGGAAGATTATTTGATATGCGAGTGGTGTTTCATTTTAAAAATTAAGCAATGCTGAGGGAGTAACCATTTTTATCGATGCTTGCAAAAATCTAGATCTAAGTTCCTAATAAGTGCATGTATAACCCAATTCTACTTATAAATAGTTCTCATTTAACTTGCATCACAATCTAGATCTAGGTTCCTAGTAAGTGCATGTATAACCTAATTCTACTTATAAGTAGTTCCCATTTAACTTGCATCGCCTCCTTTTTCATGCACATTAAAGTACATCTAAGCAATCTCTTGTATATATACTTCCTTATTAGACTTGAAAAAATTATCTTGGCTAAAAGCTCATCTTTTTTCCACTTAAAGAAAAAAGATAATGACCCAAGATTTAGAGACATTTGACAAAAATAAAAATCTATCTCATTACAAATCACTAATGAATCATATTAAGTTATCTCATTACAAATCACTAGTGAATCATATTAAGTGACCCACTGATTTTCATTAAATAATGATGAATCAACCCCATTTTCAGATCCCAGATCCCAACCAGTAATAACTTTCTACAACAAGAAAAAATAAATAATAATAAATTTTGGCATCTTGCTCTTAAAAATAAAGGACTAAAAAGAGACCGGGCCAGTGGGAATCGGTGCAAATAGTGGAACCTAAAGCAAATAGTGGAACCTCTAACGAAAGTACCGCGGGGCCACAGCCAAACCAAGGATTCATCTCGACTTCAGATCAAATTAGTACAAGAAAAAATTACCGATCTTATTTTCTGGGAAATTTAGCGGTGAAACTTGATGGAATCAGGGATGTCGGTAAACGACCAGAGTGTTTAACAAACACAATATCTAGCGACACAAATTAAACAAATACCTATCAATTTTGACAACCTGTTTGAACTGATCTTTAAGATCAGATACTCTCCGCCTATGACAAATTCAATAAATAACTAAAATACAATTTCAGTACCCTGATTCATTTCTGGTACGATATTCACAAACAAATTGAAGAAACTGACTGGAATTTATTTCTGGAATGATATGCACAAACTATGAATAAACTGGTCAAGAAATTCATCACATATAATAATACATCACAGGAAAGCCAAATTTCAGACTAAACAAGCCGTACAAAAGTTTTCTAGAGAACGGAAGCTTGGGATACAAGGCACCATAAAATTTCAAAGCCATGGAGACATTAAATTACAGGATATATGCATATTACTGGGCAACTCCGTGTCTAAATTTAGCAGGCTTGGGCTTAAGCTTGGTCTTGGGCGGATTGACGGGGCATCTGTGCAAAAGCGGCCACCCTTTTCTGGAGCTCATCGGCGTTGGCTCCCACTATTTTGTCCACCTGCACATTGTCTTTCATCAATAAAAAGGTGGGCATCGCCTTCACATCCATTTTATCTTTAACTCCTTTCACTTCATCCACATCGACTAACAGAAACAGGATGTGCGGATACTTCAACGCCAGATTCTCGAAGAACCCCGCCATGTATTTCGAAGGCGCGCACCAGTCTGCAGTAAAATGAACTGCAACCTGCAAACCCCAAAATCTTTAAAGGAACTCGAAACATTTAACAGAAAGAACGGACCGCGTTCTTCGGCAAGATATCCATAACGAAAATAGAGAGCAGAGATATACAGAAAACTGCAACAAATAAATTACGAAATCATAAGTTGGATTAAAGAGATATGCTGACTAACCGGGCAGGCTTGGAGTTGGGCTTGACCCAAGATGATATCCCATGATTTGTCAGAATCCACCACCAGAACTCTCGAACCCGTGACCTGCTGGTGGGCTTCCATGATCAACAAAGCGCTTGCTTGATGGTTTGATTTGAGCTTGCTGTGGAGAATTTGTAGCAGGATTCAGGGTTCTCAGCAGAAGAGAAGAGGGCTCTTTGGTCTTTTCTTAGGAAAATTCAAGCGAGTCGGTGACTGAAATGTTTCTCCAAGTTGGAATTAATAGTCGTCTCGGACACACTGTGGATAAATCTATCCATAAATTCTCACTTTTGTCCACTGGCTCAGAACGTTGTTTTCTTTTTGCTGTTTTGCTTGCCAGCTATGTATAATGAACATTAACAATATTAAAAAATGGGGCCATTATGGAATATGCTCATTTGATTTTGCCTTTCATCCAATGTACTTTTTGGAAAATTAATTTTTTAATTAATACGTTCTTATTGTTGTAAAAATTTTCACTTAAATTTAAGGAGGTGGGTGAAATTTGGTTTTAGCATAAACCCATACCAATAATATGAGCTTCATGACCTAGGTAAAAATATATATTTTATCTTTCCTTTAAATTTTGATGCGTTCTCGATGTCATCCACATCCAAAATGCTATGTAGTTATCATGTTGTGACCCTAAGTTTGTCGTATATTGCTGTGATCTCCACATTTTCCACCGTCAACAACTAAGATTGGTACAACCTTACATCATACTTTTCATGTTTGTGACATGTATACAAAAAGCCATGTGAAGCTAAATAATTCAATTCATTTATATTCCATTTAAATACTAATATCATGAATTGAATTTTATATGTTTTAATAATATTTGTTTATATTTATTTATTTGGGAAGAGGTAAACTTGCAAGTGGGTATAATATCTTTCTTTATATTTGATATCATGTATAATATCTTGCATTATATTTGATATCATATTATTTTTATTTAATTTGTTTTTATCTAGAGGAAGTGATGATTGGTTCAAATATCGAGGGATGTTTATTTTTTTAGTTTTATCATTAAGTGTCAACATGTTATTTGTGGGAATTGAATGTGAGAGGGGAGGATAACAATCATGCTACATCATCATCTGAACTAAACTTATGTGACAAATTTTGTTTAACTTTAGTGATGATGGAGAACAAAGGATATTGGGTACCTTTGGGGACATACCTAAAACTGCTTCTGATTAGTTAAGAGATTTTCTTCCCTAAAACTGTTTCTGATTAGTTAAGAGTTTTTCTTCCTCAGATGTAAGGGAACATGTTAACAACCCAAGATCCAAAGGCATAAGTCTACCCCCTTATGAACTATTGACGAATTATTTCAAATGGTGTGTTGTTCCTTGAAGCCAGTGTGCATTCACTAATAGCAACTAGTGATCATTGTGAGGCAAGTGAATTATGATMTCTCTCTCTCTCTCTCTCTCTCTCTCTCTCTCTCTCTCTATATATATATATATATAACATACATTTTTTCATACCTAGTATAGATGGTCACATGACAACCACTCTAACTTTAGGATAAAGTCATAGTTAACTATAGTAATGGTATAGACAAATCCTATAGGAGAAGGCTATGTGTCAATTGRAATAATTATTATTCTCACCAATAGAATTCCATTCTCCCAAATAACATGTTAAATTCATAACAAATATATTATTATAATAACTTAAAAATTATTAATATTAACTAATAAAAATCCAATATATAGAAATAGAAATAAAAATAAAATATGAAAAATACACCCACAAAAACTAAAACTATGGATGAGTATCAGCCATATTGACTTCAACCAGCTTTGAATAATTTGATTTGCTTTGATTTCTATATTATATTTTAATTATAAAATTTGTGTGCATAACTGTTTGCTTTTTAGTTTTATATTTCGGTAAGTTGTCTATTACGTCACGTTATGTGGTCCACATACAACAAAGTCGGATAACGATGGATCATAGAGGTTATCCAACTATATTTTATCACACGTATTCAATAAATACTACCCATCAAAATGACTAAGATATGACATTATAAAAGATTTACATAATCTAGTGGTAAGAGAATTTTCAAAAGCAAACACGTAATGATATGTGAATAAAGATAATTAATTTTCAATATATGAAATATTTATAAAAAATTGAAATTTAATTTTTAAATGGAATATTATTTTTGGGATTATTTGTGTAAAGTAAGTTATTAAAATATAATCTATGTTTTATGAGCAAAGGGGTGAAAAAATAGAATTGAAATTAATGAAACGAATTGCACGATATTAATCATCACTTTTGGGGTTTGTAGTTGGTAACCAAAACATTCTGGGATGTCACTCATCCCAAAACTCCTCTGCCTCAAGTATATTTAATTATGAAGTTTTTCTCATAGTCAATTCAACTTAACTTGGTACCTCATTTGCAAAACCTTAGCAAGTATTGTGCCTTATGAACTATTCATTTAGAACTCCACTAACTCTTTATTCTCATCCCAAAACTCATTTGCCTCAAGTATCCTTAATTGCAGAGCTTTTCCCACAATCAAGCCAACTTAGCCTGTGACCCCATTTGCAAAACCTTAGCAGGTATTATGCATTATGAACTATATTCCTTTAGAGCTCTCTTAAATTTTCATTTTTAGCAATTGGGGGGCTTCCAAAGTCCAACATATGAGATATCATGTTTGGGATTATATGCATAACGTAAGTCATTAATGCACAACCCATGCCTCATAAGTATTAGTTAGAATGACTGAATTTCTCATGATATTGAATAATTCACTTAGCACTGATTGCATTAGTTAATGCTCATGGGGTGAAGAAGTGGGATCGAAAATAGTGAAATGGATAACATAGCATTAATAATCACCTTTGGAAGTTGTACTTGAAAATGAGGAGGTCACCCATCCGAAGGCACCTCAAGTTCAAGCATGCTTAACTATGGATTTTTTCCATAGTTTCGACCACTTAACTTACTTCTCCATTTACAAAATTGTAGCAATTATTATGCCTTATGAACTGTTTATTTAGAACTCCCTTGAATTGATATATTTGTGTTAAAATTGACTTGTGTTTAACATAGTTGTAGATAAAAAAAAATATCAATGGAGTGACACAACCATAGTTGGTGTCGATTTGTTTTTTATAGCTTGTAGTTATAGCATAGGTCCAATTTTACATAGTACCACTTCAATATGGGAGTTGTTTTATAGCAATAATATTGTGATGGTATATGAAGGTGAGTTTGCAAAGTGCATTGACATGGATAAAAACATTGAACCATTAACATGTAACTAGGCAACACATAATATTTGACTTAGTCAATTTTGATCCTTAATTCGTTGAGTATCAATTTAGCCAATTCATTTGACATAGATTTAATAAAGTGATAGTTACAAAGCTTATTTGGAAGGTTGATTATTATTTTTTTTTATCTTTGGTGTAATCAAAATGGTTATATATCTATGTTTTCTTATTACCTTTTCCCCTCTCCACACAATTCTTTGCCCCTCCCCACACAATATCTTTTGAATAGTACTTGGATGGGATATGTTGGTTGTGGAGCCTGATTATCTTCCTGATTTAGAGGTCTTTTACTTTCAGCCGTGTTTATACCCCATGAAGTATTTACACCCCAGATGTATGTACACTCTTCCACACGGGGGAGTGCAAAGGGGGGGTCTGGGGGCAAGCGGCCCCCCAGCGGGGGTTCGGGGGCGAAGCCCCCGAAGCAAAAATTGCCTTGTAAAAGTATATTGTAATTTCATTGTAAATCTGGACCGTTCATTATAAGGTCGCAGATCCAACGGTAGAGATTATGTTAGGGATTTTTTCCCTAGAAGGCAACCCTCTTTTATGAGGGAAATGTATTGCGGCTATGGATGATTGTGAATATTGTATTCTGAGAGAGGAGACTGTGAGAGAAAGAAGAGGAAGTTACAGCGGGTTTTGTTGTAGGTTGTATCCCTTCATTTGTTGGATAATAATAAAGGAAGGACCTGGCAATTTCTCTGGTGGACGTAGCGCACACTGGGTGAACCACGTAAATCTGTGTCTCTCTTGTATTGTGTGTCTTCTATGTTTTGTTTCTGTATTTGTTTTATTTTATTGTTCCGCGGTCCTGTTTTTCTAACAACTGGTATCAGAGCATAAGGTAACTCACAGGAAAAGAGGGTTCCTGGTTCGAGTGGGAGCAATGTCCGAAGATGGAAAGTTTAGGGTCGAGAAATTTAACGGCCAAAAATACCAGTTATGGAAGATGCAGATGGAAGACTATTTATATCAGAAGGATCTATTCCTACCATTGAGTGGAGTAGCAAAGAAGTCGGTGGCCATGAAGGACGAAGAATGGGAGATTCTTGATAGAAAGGCTCTAGGAACGATACAACTGAGCCTGGCAACATCGGTGGCTTTTAATATTTCGAAAGAAAAGACAACGAAGGGTTTGATGGATGCGTTGGCCAAATTGTATGAAAAACCCTCGGCGTCGAATAAGGTATTTCTAATGAAGAGATTATTTAATATGAAGATGTTAGAAGGTGGGCCTATTGCAGATCATTTAAATGAATTTAATACGGTTACTAATCAACTAAGTTCTGTAAAAGTGGACTTTGATGATGAGGTTAGGGCTCTTCTAATCTTGTGTTCATTGCCAGAAAGATGGAATGGCTTGGTCATGGCTGTAAGTAAC
>ML783689.1:477038-504235 GCA_009831015.1 Picea engelmannii
AGTAAGTTGGATTTTGAAACTACAAAAGGTTGTTGCAATTTCAACAACAGAGGCAGAGTATGTTGCTGCTACAGAGGCTAGTAAAGAGATGATTTGGTTACAAAGGTTTATGGAGGAATTGGGAAAGAAGCAGGAAAACAACAGGTTGTACTTTGACAGTCAGAGTGCCAATCACCTTGCAAAGAATTTAGCGTTCCATTCGAAGACTAAGCATATACAGTTGAGGTACCACTTCATACGATCTTCCTTGGAAGATGGGCAATTGAAGCTGGAAAAGATACACACTAGCCAGAATCCTGCAGACATGTTAACAAAGGGAGTAACTAGGGAGAAACTGAGTTCTTGCTTAGTTTTAGTTGGTCTTCAAGAATGAACATGAAGATGAGAAATTTGCCAGGTCCAAGTAGGTTTAGAGTCCAACATATACAACAACGGTGGAGTTGTTGAGATCAGTCTCCAAGTGGGAGATTGTTGGTTGTGGAGCCTGATTATCTTCATGATTTAGAGGTCTTTTACTTTTAGTCGTGTTTATACCCCATGAAGTATTTACACCCCAGAAGTGTGTACACTCTTCCACGTGGGGGAGTGCAGAGGGGGGGTACCCCCTCTGCGGGGTCTAGGGGGGGCTATCCCCCCGGGCTGGGGGGTCTGGGGGCAAGTGGGCCCCCAGCGGGGGTTCGAGGGCGAAGCCCCAGAAGCAAAAATTGCCTTGTAAAAGTATATTGTAATTTCATTGTAAATTTGGACCGTTCATTATAAGGTCGCAGATCTAACAGTAGAGATTATGTTAGGGTGTTTTGCCCTAGAAGGAAACTCTCTTTTATGAGGGAAATGTATTGCGGCTATGGATGATTGTGAATATTGTATTTTGAGAGAGGAGACTGTGAGAGAAAGAAGAGGAAGTTACAACAGGTTTTGTTGTAGGTTGTATCCCTTGATTTGCTGGATAATAATAAAGGAAGGACCTGGCAATTTCTCTGGTGGACGTAGCCCACACTAGGTGAACCATGTAAATCTGTGTCTCTCTTGTATTGTGTGTCTTCTGTGTTTTGTTTCTGCATTTGTTTTATTTTATTGCTCTGCGGTCCTATTTTTCTAACAGGATATGGTGGCACACTCGGGCAAGCCCAAAAATGTCACTTTACACTTATTCATTGATAACTCAATTATGATCAAATAGATTTTATATGAAAAGAGGAATGTTGTAACACCCTGTTTTCCCCAATCTGTAAAAATAACTATATTGGCCAAGAACTATGGAAAACTCAAAGATGTGAACGTTTGATTTGACAGACTTTTGTATAAAGGGTCGATAAATGTAAATAATGTTATGAATATGTGTTGCTTGATTGTTGGGAGGGGGATGTGCTGAAAGAGACCATGATGGCTAATGAAAGGTGGTGAAAGGCACCTGGAATGGTGGCATTAACTTCCATCGAACCAATACCGTATTGGTATTTACTGGCTCAAAGACCAAAGTGGTTCTCTGATCTTGGAATGAATTACTCGCCAGGATGGTAGGTGGGAAGGCTCCTCTTGAGTTAATGAGGGGATGGGGGTGAACTACCCATCTGTAGAAGCCCTCAGACCTGACCATGGACAAGGAAATTTGTGCCACACGCAACCTTGCAGAATAAGGCAAGAAAGGGAGTGTGGGGGGGAGGAGAGTGCAGGTGACAAGGATCGCAGAGGAAGAAGACAGAAGGAACTCTGGAGAGACAGAGAGTCCTGAACAGTGGAGGAGAAATAAGTAAACCTTCACTTTGGACTTCCATAGAGCTGGAAATAGGAGACTGAAACTCCAAGTATCGTGGTCTAGCTCGGGGGTGGCTAGTGGAAAATCTATCTGGATTCACTAAGCCTACGGTTGGGTGGAAACAAGCACCCCTCTCAGTAGTCGCAACACAACTGGTGTTTTATGATAAGTGTTATATCTTATATTTTGAACTGAATGCATGCTCATGTTTATATGCTCATGAATGTTTTCTGTACGGAAGTGTTTGCCTGTGTTTTGATTTGGAAACAATAGATGCATACTTATACTTATATGACCATATTTGGTCTAGGCATATAATGAGTAGGTTAGGATACGAGTCTGTGCCCTGGAGAACGACCCGATATACCTGGCTCACGCTATGCATTGGCTTATTCTCCTGAAGGCACTTCTCCCAGGAAGTTTCCTCGCACTCCCGAGTCGGAGTGAGTCCCTGAAAAGGGATACTATGGTAGTAAACCCATGAGTTTACTTTACCCCTACCGCATAGTATATATATATATATATATATAGCTTGACGATTTAGGAAGGCTTTAGTTAGATCACCAAACCTAGGGATAATTTACCCAGGAACCCTCGGGAGGATCTGTCGGAATTCTATTTGCCCATCGACCTTGACCTTTACATAGGCCGGAGGGTGGACTTGGCAATGTCCTGAAAACTCCGAATTGGCTTAGCATGGATAGGTTTCGGCCTTTCGATGTTTCAACACCCGGAAGACCAAAGGGAAGGACCCCTCGTCTTCGTAAGTCGTGAAGTCCTGAAGTGCGAAATTCCAAATTGGCTTAGCATGGATAGGTTTCGGCTTTTTGGTGTTTCGGCACCTAGAAGACCAAAGGGAAAGACCCCTTGTCTTCGCAAGTCGGAAAGTACCGAAGTGCGAAACTCTGAATTGGCTTAGCATGGATAGGTTTCAACTTTTCAGTGTTTCAACACCCGGAAGACCAAAGGGCAGGACCCCTTGTCTTTACAAGTCGCAAAGTCCTGAAGTGCAAAACTCCGAATTGGCTTAGCATGGACAAGTTTCAGCTTTTTGGTGTTTCAGCACTCGGAAGACCAAAGGGCAAGACCCCTCGTCTTCGCAAGTCGTGAAGTCCCGAAGTGTGAAACTCTGAATTGGCTTAGCATGGATAGGTTTTGTCTTTTCAGTGTTTCGGCACCCGGAAGACCAAAGGGTAAGGCTGCATGAACTCACGATTCGTGAAATAACAACGTGATCATGACCATTGGATCCAAGGTATGGGAGAGCCATTGGATCAGAACCTTCGTGGGTATCGCCTATCGGGGGTTCGGAACTTGAGAGAGTCTATTTTCGATTGTAGAAGTCACGAAGTGCCAAGTGCCGAGGGCGTGTAAACACGTGACCCATCCGTAAGTGGGAACCGCATGGTTGACAGGTGGCATAATGTCAAGCACCTAGAGAAAGTTGGGAACGAGTGACAGGTGATGGACACATGTCGCCTGGGTAGGAGTCAACCCATTGTTGACTTATCGTATATCGAGAACTCGTGAAGGAGGAGCATGAGGGCTCAACACTCCAACTCGTGAGGTCGTGAGATGCGAGTAGTGCTAGTATATAGCCTAGGAAGCGGGTAACCAGTGGTGGGCATGTGTCACACAGGGAAAGAGTCAACCTCTTGTTGACTTATCATGACTCGGGGTTTTGCAAGATGAAGAAGTTGCACCTTGATCACTAAGGTCGCGAAATGCCGAGAGCCGAGGTCCCGTGTGATGGGTGGCAGTGACATAGGTCATGAGCATAGTGTAGTGGGGTTGATAAGTGGCATGTGCACATTGCTTTGGCAGAGCCCACAGAACATTGACCTCTCGCGTCTCAGGGATTTGTGAAGGAGGAGCAGAAGAGTTAAACACCTCGATTGGTGAGGATGCGAGTGGTGCTAGTGTCTGGCCTAGCCTATGGTTACATGTAGCAGGCATTGTTTAAGAGGGATCCATACCTGTATAATATCTCGGGTATCAGTGTTTGGAGAAAGGAGAGTCGAGAGCCTTGATTCCTGACTCACGAATTGTGAAAGGCGCTTGCGCTAAGGCCGACTTGTGATCATTTGGAGGAGGATAAGGGAAAAGAGGGTCTGCACTAGGCCCCATAGAAGTCCCAAGGATTCTATTCCTCAAAGAAAAAGACAAAAAATATAAACTACGGTAGTGGGTGTGTTACAAATTGGTATTAGAGCATGGTTACAACACTTGGCCTGCTTGGGCTCATGAATGGGTTGCGCAGAGACTCCATTCAAAGAACTCTTAAAAGGAATAACCCTCTATCTTAATCCCCTTAATCAAAGTCAAAGTTAAGAATGAAAACTCCTATTGTGTGTATGCATGTGAAAAATATGAATTATGCGTTGGTTACAAATGAATATAAATATTGACTAACAACAAGCATTTTTCTTTAGCACACAAGGGGACGATCAACCGTGGGAAAATACAGACGCATAGAATGGTGACTCACCACAAGGTGGGGGAAGTCTCCCACAATAGAGATGAAGAATCTGACGGAAAGAGGGTGGTAGGGACCCCTCCAGATCTAGTTGAGACTATGAGGATCCTCATGGTCGAACTACAGAGCTGCAAGGCCGACAATGAGAAGATGATAAAAGAGCAAGAGAAGCAAACATAAATTAATGCAGTCTTACGGCAGAGTTTATTCAACATACAAAGACAATTGTAGCATGAACTTGACACCAGTCATGCGGACCGATGACAGACAAATCAAAGTCAAAGTCCACCTGAGATACAAAAACATGGTCATTTAAGTGGCCACACTGAGAAGAGAACCTCGAGAAAGGTCCACCCCAGAGATAGGGGAGAAGTGTTGGACTATTCCTTTGAAAAGGAAGCTTGCGACTCAGAGGGATCTTATAGCAGAAGAACTAGTTCTTATTCCTGAAGAAAATGGAAGAAGAGAAATCTTTCCAAGAGTCAGAATCTCGAAGAATTCAAGAAGGCCAAACCACCCCCCTTCGACGGTGAAATAAAGAAGGGAGAGGAAGCAAAGGCCTGGCTACTTGGACTAAAGAAGTATTTCAGAGTCCATGACTTCTCATAAAACTTGAAGGCTCGAGTGACCACCTTCAACTTGAATGGAAAGGCTTCCATTTGGTGGGAAGACCTTAAGAATGTAAAAGGAATTCACGAAGAGGGTTTGTCTTGGGAATGGTTTGAGAAATACTTCAAGAAGAAGTATCTGTCAGAAAAGTATTTCGACGAAAAGACTAAAGAATTCTATGAACTCAAGCTGGGGCAACTCACCATAGAGGAATATGTCAGTAGATTCCTCGAGTTGTTGAGGTACGTACCCTATATAAAAGTAGAAAAGGCAAAGGTGCAATGATTCATCAGTGGAATCCCTAAGGACTATCAGAACCAGATCAAGTTTGATGAGCCAAAGACTCTAGAAGACACTATCCTAAAGGTGAGATATTGTCATGAACAGCTCGGGCATTAGACGGAACCTAGCGAAGGCTAGAAGCAGAAGAATAGTTTAGGATTCCATAAGAAGGGGTTTAAATCCCCAAGATTTAAAAACTATAAAAAGAACTCAAGAATGAGCTTCCCAGCCCGAAGTGTACATCAATAGAACTTCCCTTCCTTGGGTGGAAATAAACCTTCTGGATCTGCCCCAAGAAAGACTGATAACCCAAAGAGAGAACCTTTGAAATGTTGGGGTTGTGGAGAAGAACATCTACTGAGGGACTGCCCACACCGACAACAGAATAACCAGAGAATTTACAACATTCAAGAAGCTACCAGCGTCAATGAAATGGGCAAGAGTGTGCTGCAAATTTATGTAGCCTTGGATAACAACCAAGCTGACCACCAAGCTTCAGTGGTGGAAATAGAAGGTATGATCACCAACCATCTAGTGTCTATTTTGATTGACCCTGGTTCAAATTTGAGTTATATAGCCCCTAAGGTTGTTGATAAGTGTAACCTATAGCCACATAAACACACCAAGCCATGGTTGGTACAGTTAGCCACTGACACCAAAAGAAAGGTGGTGGAGGTCATACCAGCTTTCCAATTCATTATGAGTGAATTCCCCACCCAAGCAACCCTTAACATATTACCACTAGGATCATATGAACTTTTGATTGGTATGGACTGACTAGCCACGGATAAAGCCAGACTAGTCTGTTACCATAAAACCTTAGAATGTGCAAGTGAAGAAGGAAGAAGGATAACCCTTCAAGGGATCCAGAAAATTGTCTCGGTGAGATAGGTATCAACTCTTCAAATGAGTAAGTATTGGAGGAAAGGATGTCCACTATATGCAATACAGGTGTTGAAAACAATTGAAGATAACAAACCAAACCTCGAAGACCACCCCACACTAAGAGAATATAGAGATGTATTTCCAGAAGAGGTAACAGGCCTACCTCCGAGAAGGGACATTGACTTCTTCATAGAACTTGCACCAGGAGAGGTGCCAGTGTCTAGGACACCCTATAAGATGAGCACACCTAAACTAGTTGAGCTTAAATTACAATTGAGAGAAAGGATGGACAAAGGCTATATCTGGCCCAGTGTGTCTCCATGGGGAGCACCAGTCCTGTTTGTGAAAAAGAAAGACGGTACCCTCCAATTGTGTGTAGATTATAGACAACTCAATAAGGTAACCATAAAGAACAAGTACCCCTTACCCAGGATCGATGACCTATTCGATCAATTGGGAGGTGCTTCCATCTTCTCAAAGATTGACTTGAGATCTGGATACCATCAAGTCYGAATCAAGGGTGAAGACATCCACAAAACTGCTTTCAGGATGATATATGGTCACTATGAGTTTGTGGTAGTACCATTCGGATTAACCAATGCCCCTGCCACTTTTATGTGCTTGATGAACAATGTGCTCAGCAAATTCCTAGACAAATTTGTATTGGTTTTTATTGACGATATATTAATTTACTCTAAGAATAGAGAGGAACATGAGGAACACCTTAGGCTTGTAATTCAAGTGCTAAGAGGACATCAGCCAAATTCAACAAGTGTGACTTCTTCCAGAAGCAAATACATTACTTGGGCCATGTCCTATCTAAAGAAGGAGTAGCAGTAGACCCTGACAAGATCAAGTCTATCATGGAATGGCCTACCCCAAAGGACATTTTGGATATCATATCCTTTATGGGCTTAGCAGGATACTATAGGAGATTTATAAAAGGATTCTCCAAGATTGGGTGTCCAATCACTACCCTCTAGAAGAAGGGGACTAAACTCACGTGGACACAAAAATGTGAAGAAAGATTTCAAACCTTGAAACATCTACTGACCCACGCACTTGTGTTGAAGATCGTCGATCCCTAAGATAACTTCCTCGTGTGCAAAGATGCCTATAAGGAAGGGCTCAGAGGAGTCCTTATGCAAGGAGGAAGTGTGGTTTGCTATGAATCCCGAAAATTGAATGAGCACGAAATCAACTATGTAACCCATGATCTAGAGTTGGCTGCCATAGTGCACGCCTTAAAAATGTGGAGGCATTACCTCCTGGGAAGGAAATTTGTACTTATGACAGACCACTATGGATTGCGATATCTGTTTGACCAACCAAAGCTCAATGCCAGACAAGCTAAGTGGATGGCCCTCCTTAGCGAGTTTGATTTTGAAATCAAACATAATAAGGAAAGGAAAATAAGGTGGTCGATGCCCTTAGCAGAAGTATGAAAACAATTCACCTGGCAGCGCTAAGCACCTGCGAGACAAATGTAAAGGAAAGAGTCAAGAATGCACAAGGAACAGACACATTCTTCCAGACCATGAACTCGTACCTGGAGCAAGAACCCACAAAGATAAAATATGAAGGCTACCAGATGATAGAAGGAGGTTTGCTCACTTACAAAAACAGAATCCAGAGGGGGGTAGGGTATGTATACCTTCGTAGACTTTACCAGTCAAATCGTTGGGCAGAGGGGGGTCCCTTGTCCCACAAACAAGGGGGTCTCATACACCAATTTGGTGTGCTGGCTTGGCCATGACCTTAAAAATAGATTATTAATACAGCCTGAGTGGGCCTAATGGTTAAGAACATGTGTTTTCTCTTAAGAGGTCATAGGTTCAAATCCAGAGGGGGGTAGGGTATGTAATCGCTGGGCGGAGGGGGGTCCCTTGTCCCATAAACAAGGGGGTCTCATACACCAATTTGGTGTGCTGGCTTGACTGTGACCTTAAAAATAGATTATTATTTATTATTATTATTTCAGATTGTGACAACTTGAAGAGGTTCATAATGGATGAACTACATAAAATAACCTATACTGGTCATCCAGGATACCAGAAGATGATCACAGCCACCAAAAAACAATTCTATTGGCCTGGACTGAAGAAAGACATAGCTGAGTACTTAGCCAAATGCATATAATGCCAATAGGTTAAAGCAGAACACTGACATCCCATAGGATTATTACAACCTTTACCAATCCCAGAATGGAAATGGGAAACCATCTCCATGGATTTTATCACCGGATTACCAACCTCGACCAAATAGAATGATGCCATCATAGTAGTGGTGGATAAATTGAGCAAGTCCACTCATTTTATTCCCATCAAGTCAACTTGCAAGGCAATAGACATCACCAACGTATTCATGAAGGAGATATATAGACTGCATGGTATGCCTAAAGAGATCATGTTTGACAGAGACATGAAATTTACTTCCAGCTTTTGGAAATCCCTGATGGTTGGTTTGGAGACCAAGTTACTATTCAATACAGCGTATCATCTTCAAGCCGATGGACAGACGGAAAGAGTGAACCAAATATTAGAAGACATGCTAAGGATGCATGTAATGCATCAACCCAAAAAATGGGAAGATTACCTGCCACTGGTGGAATTCGCCTACAACAACGGCTACCAAGAATCCCTGAAGATGAGGCCCTTCAAAGTCCTCTACGGTAGGCCGTGTAACACTCTAGTCAGTTGGAGTAATCCCATAAACAGAGTTACTATTGGGCCCGACATGTTGAAGGAAATGGAACAAAAAGTAATTCAGATAAAACAAAATCTAAAGGTCGCTCAGAACCAATAGGAAAGTTACACCGACCAAAAAGAACCCCAAGAGAGTTCAAGGTGGGAGACCATGTATATCTCCGAGTTAGGCCCAGGAAGAGTTCCCTAAAAATGAGAGCTTATGCCAAGTTGGCACCTCAGTATTGTGGACCCTTTGAATTTCTATATAGAGTAGGACCTGTAGCCTATAGGCTAGTACTTCCTCCCATAGTAAAAGCGCATAATGTTTTCCATGTTTCATTATTGAAGAAATATGTACACGATTCTAATCATGTAATTGACTGGTCTGTGATCCAGGTGGAACCAGAGGGAGAATTTCTGCTAGAACCTCAATGCATATTGGACAGAAAGGAAACCCCACTCAGGAACTGAACCATTGCACAGGTCAAGGTGTAGTGGAAACATTTTGGCCCAGATGAGGCTACGTGGGAAATGGAAGATGCCATGAAACAGGCATATCCGATTTTGTTTACTTTTGTACATACACATTCTATTTATAGATAGAACATCGATGATGATGTTCCTTTAAGGGGGAGGGAATTGTAACACCCTGTTTCCCCCACTCTGTAAAAATAACTATATTGGCCAAAAACTATGGCAAACTCAAAGATGTGAACGTTTGATTTGACGGACCTTTGTATAAAGGGTTGATAAATGTAAATAATGTTATGAATATGTGTTGCTTGATTGCTGGGAGGGGGATGTGCTGAAAGAGACCATGATGCCTAATGAAAGATGGTAGAAGGCACCTGGAATGGTGGCGTTAACTTCCACCGAACCAATACCGTATTGGTATTTACTGGCTCAAAGACCAAAGTGGCTCTCTGAACCTAGAATGACTTACTCGCCAAGATGGTAGTTGGGGAGGCTCCTCATGAGTTAATTAGGGGATGGGGGTGAACCACCCATCCGTATAACCCCTTAGACCTGACCACAGATGGGGAAATTCACACCACATGCAACCTTGCAGAGCTAGGAAACAAAGGAAGTGTGGGGGGGAAGAGATCGCAGGTGACAAGGATCACAGAGGAAGAAGACAGAAGAAACTCTGGAGAGACAGAGAGTCCTGAATAGTCGAGGAGAAAGAAGTAAACCTTCACTCTAGACTTCCATAGAGCTAGAAATAGGAGACTGAAACTCCAAGTATTGTGGTCAAGGTCGGGGTTGGCTAGTGGAAAATCTATATGGATTCACTGAGCCTATGGTTGGGTGGAAACGAGCACCCCTCTTAGTAGTCGCAACACGACTGGTGTTTTCTGATAAGTGTTATATCTTATATTTCGATCTAAATGCATGCTCATGTTTATACACTCATGAATGTTTTTTGTATGGAAGTGTTTTCCTGTGTTTTGATTTGGAAACAATAGATGCATACTTACACTTATATGACCATATTTGGTCTAGGCATAGAATGAGTAGGTCAGGATATGAGTCTGTGCCCCAGAGAACGGCCCCATCTACCTGGCCCGCACTATGCATTGGCTTATTCTCTTGAAGGCACTTCTCCCAAGAAGTTTCCTCGCACTCCCAAGTCGGAGTGAGTCCCTGAAAAGGGATACTATGGTAGTAAACCCACAAGTTTACCTTACCCCTACCGCAGAGTATATATATATAGCTTGGTGATTTAGGAAGGCTTTAGTTAGATCACCAAACCTAGGGATAGTTTACCCAGGAACCCTCGGGAGGATCTGCCAGAGTTCTATTTGCCCGTCGACCTTGACCTTTACATAGGCCGGAGGGTGGACTTGGCAATGTCCTGAAAACTCTGAATTGGCTTAGCATGGATAGGTTTCGGCCTTTCGATGTTTCGGCACCCAAAATACCAAAGGGCAGGACCCCTCGTCTTCGCAAGTCACAAAGTCCCGAAGTGAAAAATTCCAAATTGGCTTAGCATGGATAGGCTTTGGCTTTTTGGTGTTTCGGTACCTGGAAGACCAAAGAACAGGACTCCTTGTCTTCACAAGTCGTAAAGTCCCAAAGTGCGAAACTCTAAATTGGCTTAGCATGGATAGGTTTCATATTTTCAGTGTTTTGGCACCCAGAAGACCAAAGGGTAGGACCCCTTATCTTCGCAAGTCGCGAAGTCCTGATGTGCGAAATTCCAATTTGGTTTAGCATGGATAGGTTTCGGCTTTTCAATGTTTCAGCACCCGGAAGACCAAAGGGCAGGACCCCTTATCTTCGCAAGTCGCGAAGTCCCAAAGTGAAAAGTTTGAATTGGCTTAGCATGGATAGGTTTTGGATTTTTGGTGTTTCGACACCCAAAAGACCAAAGGGTAGGGTTGCATGAACTCACGATTCACGAAATCGTGACGTGATTGTGACCATTAGATCTAAGGTATGGGAGAGTCGTTGGATCAGAACATTCGTGGGTATCGCCTATCGGGGGTTCATAACTTGAGAGAGTCTCTTTTCGATTGTAGAAGTCGTGAAGTGTTGAGCGCCGATGGATCGTGCGTGACCCATCCATAAGTGGGGACCGGATGGTTGACAGGTGGCGTAACATCAAGTGCCCAGAGAAAGGTGGGAATGGGTGGCAGGTGATGGATACATGTCACTTGGCAAGAGTCAACCCATTGTTGACTTATAGTATCTTGGGAACTCACGAAGGAGGAGCATGAGGGCTCAACACTCCAACTCATGAAGTTGCGAGATGTGAGTAGTGCTAGTATTTAGCCTAGGAAGTGGGTAACCGGTGGTGGGCATGTGTCACACTGGGAAAGAGTCAACCCCCTATTGACTTATCATGACTCAGGGTTTCGTAGGATGAAGAAACTGCACCTTGATCACTAAGGTCGTGAAACGTTGAGATCCGAGGTCCCGTGCGATGGGTGGCAGTGACATAGCTCGTGAGCATAGTGTAGTGGGGTTGAAAAGTGGCGTGTGCGCATTGCTTTGGTAGATCCCATGCAACATTGACCTCTCACGTCTCGGGGATTCATGATGGAGGATCACGAGAGTTAAACACCTCGACTGGTGAGGTTGCAAGTGGTGCTAGTGTCTAACCTAGCCTACGGTTACATATAGTAGGCATTGTATAAGAGGGAGTCATACTCGTATAGTATCTCGGGTATCGGTGTTTGGAGAAAGGAGAGTCGAGAGCCTTGATTCCCGACTCGTGAATTGTGAAAGGATCTTGTGCTACGACCAACTTGTGGTCATTTGGAGGAGGATAAGGGAAAAGAGGGTCTGCGCTAGGCCCCATAGAAGTCTCGAGGATTCTATTCCTCGAAGAAAAAGATGAAAAATCTAAATTGCAGTAGTGGGTGTGTTACAAATGCCATTTTAGGAAAGAAATAAGGTCAATGCCTCTTGCTAAATGAGGGCTTATTTTGCACTCATTTGTTTAAGGTTAATCAATCTAATCACTCAGTTACACAGAAATAAATTTTGTGGTCAAAAGTATTTTATATCATTTTGTGCGAAAAAGAGATATGTGAAATTAATCTGTGGATCATTAAAGTCTTACAATTATATTCTTGACATTTCATACATAGTGTATTTTGTCATAACTTAATGTAAAGTATTACAATTAAGTTCTCTTGACATTTCATACAGAGTGCATTTTATCATAACTTAGTGTATGTTATAAAACAGATCTACGAAGTTATTGTGTGGATCATTAAAGTTTTACAATTAGGTTCTTTGACATAGAGTGTGTTTTGTCATAACTTAGTGTATATTTATATTTTTTTGAAAAATTAGGTTTTTCACATATCTCCGAATACTCTGTTATTTGGAGGTGATTTTTATTTATTTTATGGTTAAACATCACTTAATTATTTACAATACATATCATAAATGTATAATCAAATATTTCTAAGTTCTTATTTTAAAGTAATTTTTGTTAGTGATATAGTTGTGGCTAAACAATTTAGAGTAGTGTAGTATTAGTATATGTAATATACCCAACCACCCATAGGTTGGGGTACGCTACCTTCAAGCCTGTATTTGAACTTCTTTCCCTTACAGATACCTTTTAAATTTTAAGGATGCATAAAAGAAAAGACTTTAACGACATGCACAACAATATCCAACAAGCATGCATAGTCTAAAGATTCAATTAAATGATAATTAAATATACATAACGGAAATACATTCATATACATGTAAATGATACCATAACAGAGAGCACTTATCTTTATGAAAGATGACACCAACTGGCTACAGACCAAGGATGTTTCACCCAACCGTAGACACTATTGTTCCAAATATCAACAGGATCGTCACCCCCGAGCCAGGGCTATGAATCCGCAAGGACAGTTCCAGAGTGTTACTTGGCTTCCCAAACCAATCAGCAGCCAAGCTCTCACAGGATTCCTAGCTCTCACAACAATCCAAGTACCTAGCTCTCTTCTACCTAGCTTGCACCACCTGAGAGAACAAACCTCTACCCTTCTCTGCCACGCAGTCCCTTAGGCAGTCCTTCTCCTTAATTCGGGCTCCAATGCAACTGGTCCAGAATCTCAATGCTGGAACTATCAGGACTCGCAGCTGTGAGAAACATTGGACACAGGACAATGCATCTCAGACATGCGGCCTCAGGTCACAACTAGATCACACCAGTGACCACTACATCCAACTATCATGTGGCTAATCTTCAGCAGTTCGACTCCCTTTCCCCAAGCCAAGACACGGATGATGGATGGATCAATGAAAAGGTAAGTGGGTGCATGGAGGTCTGTGTATGGAAGTGTGTGAGGGATAGAATGATGTGAATGCAAAAGTGAAGGAGAAAACTAGCCAACGACCAACCCCCCCATCAGACCAGAGGCGGGTTTAAGTAACTTCATGGAGAAATCAATAACCTCCTGTCCTTCCCCAAGAAGCTCAGGTAACCGATCCCCTCCCTTAGAAAAAAAGGGGTAATTAGAATAGGAATAAACATGTATTCCCTCAAGCCCCCTCTCTTGAGGAATCATAGCCCCCTATAACTCTAATCCTTGTTCGTCTAGCAGTTAGTCGTGTATTTATTATTAATAATTATAAAAACATTACATGTCTTGGGCACACTGGCCTTTTAATAATTGTTTGGGCACTCTGGCCTCTCAACATTGTAACAATACATTATTTTAAATGGGGGTTCAAAACTTGGGGTGTTACAGTATATTAGAGTTTCTTAAAGATTAAGACAAAGCCATATCATTAGAAGCATTGGTATTGTTAGCACTCGGTAAATTTCCCAGAGGTTGAAACAAAAGAAATCTACAAAGGTAACTTTATCCAACCACTTTTAAAGCTGGGATCTAGCCCTTCCAGCTTCAGAGAGGGATCTCTCTATAGGATTTAGCTTTGTTTTTAACTTTAGATATTAGGCTAGTTAAAGAAATAGGTAGGTTTTAGTTGTAAAAGTGTTTTTTGAATTGGTTGAGACAGTTTACACATCCATTGGGCTATGGGGTCTGCGCTTACATAAAATATGAAATACAACCAGAAACGTAGAGAAAGACTTCCACAGGGCGAGATAATATACTCACAGGATCTTTTAATAGCTTAAATGATGGACAGAAGAAAAGATAAGAAAGATAAATTCAACTAAGAAGCAGTTAAGAATTCCTTAATTGAAAACACCAGAAGATAAACACTAAAAGCTTTATGAGTCAGAAACAGGGTATCTAAGATAAATCCTACAACATTCACTACTCTTAAAGATTAGTTTCAGAAAAAAATATGATCACGAAGTAAGAAAAACATTCAACTTAGAGAATAACATCACCAGTGAATACACGCAAGAATCCTGTAAAAGTGCCTCCTTTTCATTAATGGTAGATCTCTTCAAAAATGTTTCAGTCTGATAGCGCTAGGGTGTGAAAATCAACAACCCTCAATACTTCGAAAAGTGAAGTATTTTTAATTCAAATTACAAACGTTCCTGTCATAACTGATCAGGACGTGCTCATTCTATTTTTAGTCTAACTAATTTAACTAATCAAAACTACTTGATGACTTGGTTCAACTACACGCGGAAATTCTGGGGTAGGCTATTGGCGAGGTTCCTGCACAACCTCTTCTGACTGGACAGGTGACTGGACCTGGACAGCTCATCTGCTAATCGAGAAGATCACAGAGTTCCTCCCATCTGATGTAACTAGGCACCGTGACTTTGAGCAGTCTCCGATACACTTCGTCCATTTCCGTATATTTGGCGAATGTGGGCTTAGTGAGGAATATGTATCGTATCTCGTGTTGGATGTTGATGTCCAACTGAAGAGCGTCCAGGAATGCTTTGCCAGTGATGCTCCCTTCTATGCCAGCAAACTTGGAACTTTCCTTAGACACTTCAGCCAATCTCTTCTGGTAATCCGGAAGTGTCATCAGTTTATCATTAATGACTTTTAGACCAGGTAGGCCTTTCATTTGGAGAGCCTCGATCTTGTTGAAGAATTTATGTACCCCAAGGTCCAAGGTCTAAACCTTTTCTTCTAGTTGAAGCATTAATCCTCTTTTGGTCAAAACTCTTTTGACCTCAAGAATGGTCTCTGTTCTATCCTCGATCTTCAACTCTTCTATCTCTTCTCTGGTCTTAGAGTTTAGGAGTTTGATGATGTCATTTGCCTGAGTTGGTCTATCTCCCAATTCTACTCTGATCTTTTCAATGGCTTGTTTACTCCTCTGGACCAACTCTTTCTACTCAAACATAATTTGGATCATGGGCCAGATTTCATTTATGGACTTTGTGATGTCTGTCCATACATTCTCTTTGACCTCAGCCAAAGTCTTCCTTGCCATTGTTTTCTTTTGGAGTTGTTGTAGTTCCTTCTTGAGCTGTTCAGTTACCTACCTTTCTTTGGATAGGCTGGTTTGGAAAGAAGTTTTGAGTTCCTGGAGGTTCTCAACTTCCTTCTTCAGCCTGCTGATTTCTGTCTCTTGCAGGTTCATTTTCTCCATGGATTTGGCCAGATCAGCTTTCCCTTCCTGTGGTGTCACTGGTGTTGCGGATGGGATTGATGTTACTGTTGTTGTACTTGTCCCTGAGATTGGGATAGCAGTCAATGGGATGGCTTCCATAGACTTCAGCTGTTCTTTCTCCTTTAGCAGTTTCTCCATCTCTACTTCCATTTCTTTGAGCTGGGTGTTCTGCTCCATGAGCAGCTTAAGCATTTCATCCTTCTCGCCTTCTTTCTCTGCTATCTCCTTGGCCTGTGAGTCCTCTGTGGGCAGGAGTTTTAGCTGTTTTCTCAAGGATGTGATGTCTGCGTTCTTCTTCTTTATCATCTCTTCTGCAACTTTGACGTTCGAGGGATCATAGCCGATCTTGAGGACCAACTCCTCCAACGTCTTAATTCTATTGTCTTTTGCGAAGGATGAAATCTTCTCCAGCTTTAGCTGAGTTTGAGCGTTGTTGAGTGACACCTGAAAATTTTCCGCTGAAGCAGAAGCATGTGCCAATGTATGGAATACCATCTCACCTATTTGTTTGTGTAGATCCATCTGATTTGCTGGGTGCACGTCCTTTGCCTCGAATTCAAAGGTGGCCCTCTTATAGTCCAAGATCACCTTGGGATCCTGAACCTGCGCTTGGAGGAAGGCCATGTGCATCCTGCCCTTTTCTATGTCGAAAGCAGACAACAGTCTATGCTACGCAGTCAACGTTTGTTTCCGAAACTGAGCATAAGTACTGCTGGTAAGGGTTTGATTTTTCTTCTTGATCAGCTCGTACTTCTCGAGAATGCCCAACTTAGGCCCAGTTTTTCTTTGCTGAGTGTCCAATGGGGAGTCTGTAGACTTCTTCGGCACCACTGGAGTGATTTATTTATACAAGCTCGACCCAAAGGGTGGAATGACAGACTTAGTCACTGTGGCAGACGGGGCTTCTTGTTCTACAATCTGACTAGGCGTTGAAACTGTCTTTGGCCTCTTAGTGTGCAACTGGAACTCTTCTGATGATACCTCTGTTATAGGCGGAGACGACTCTTGCCGAGGTATTTTTTCCATAGGGACCTGTGGCATGGTAGTTGTTTTCACAGTCACCGAGGGAACCTGCTGTTCCACTTCGACCAAGGTGTCAGGCATCCACACAGTCTGGTTGGCAAATTTTTCAATCTCGGGCTTGGACTCATGAGCGTAGGGGATGTTTTTGTTTTTCACCCACATTTCTGAAATGATCCCGCATGGGTCATAGTGCCATGGGAAACTCATAAAGAATTTCATTTCTTTCAACATTTTATCAGCTTCATCCCCAACGCCTCGACTGTTGCAGATGAAAGAGCCAATCTGCCCCTTGATTCTCAATTACTGCTTCTTCTTCAGGGAAACAAAATGAATGTCATCTGAATTCATGATCTGCCTTATATATTCTAACACAAACATTCTTACCGGCACATACTTTGGAAGTTTGTAGGGTTCCAATTCACACCCAAAAACTCAGATCTCGGTGTGGTTTTGATACAGGTACTAGTCCCCTGTCTTTCCATTGTCCGAGAGATGTAGAATTCTCTGGACCTCGTCGTTTATTCGTGGCTCGGGCTTGCCACTCAACATGCTTACCACAAGGTGGTAGAAAAGATCAATAAATGCCTTGAAGCTATACTCAGTGGAATTGTGCTTCAACAAAGATGTCCACGCTGTGACTGGCTGAGGCCTTCCATCTGCGTCCATTTTCTGCATAGAAAAACTGAATTTATCTGCTTGATAGAAAACAAACATGTAAGCCAATATGGACGAATATCTGAACATTCCTTCTATGCCAAAATTCATGAATTGTTCGTGAATATTATTGGCCAAGAAGGTACTGAAATCAAACTGTGTGGTGGGTTTTTCATCTGTGGAGAAAATAGATAGAAAATCCAGAATGGGCTCATCTATCCACTGGTCGGAATAGTACCCTAACAGAGCACAGAGGGAGGAAATGATCTGATTTCCCTTGGTGGAGAACATGGACGATGGGTAAGGGGGATTTGTGGAAGGGAGTTGAGCGGAGGTGGGAAGGAACAACTCAAAAATTTGAGCTCTCTGGGGAAAATTCATCTTTTGATACAGCTCTGTAAGGATTTCTAGGATGAACGGGGAAACAGAATCAACACGGGGAATTTGCATCATTTGATCTATGTCTTCGGGCATGATGAAGAATAGGGCGTCTTCGGATGAGGAAACGACGGCCCTCTAGTCAGGAATATAATGAGCTTGGCCTTTCAGGGAAAATTCAGGAAAGTGGTGGATCTGGGGAAACAGGTACAGGGGCAAATTGGACTCCCAGAGTCTAATTTCATCACTCTGGTCCAGGAACACCTCCCAAAGCCATGACTGGAGGTCTGAGAAATCGAAATTGCATATGGTATCCACGATCAATCTGTCTTTGTCGACCAATGGTATTTTTTCCAAGTCGACAGGAGGCGGGAGAAAAGGATTCTCCTCTCCTTCTGCTTGTCTTGGCTTTGGCTCCATCTCTGCAACAGTACCTGCAAATAACATGGAGTTAGTGGGTTTGACTGACTGAGGATGAAGGCGACGGGAATGCAATGGAGGATTAAGAGGTAATCTGGTGCGATGGATATATAGTGAATGAAAGGGGGACTAACGGTAGTTTTACTTAAAACTGGGTCGGTTAGGCGCGGGAGACAGGTCAGCAGGATAATGGGCATGTTATCCCGTAATAAATGGACAACAGGCCACTTGGGGGTGAGATGGCAGGTGACGGTGGCCGAAACATATGGGCGGGTGACGTGGAGGCTAGGGATTGGATGTAAAAGTCGTGATAAGGGGTTGGTCATGAGTGAAAAGGTAGGGGTCTGACAGCAGGGACTGACAACAGTTATGCGATGGTACATAACTCGGGAGCAAGTGGGACAAGTGGAATCAGTGGGAAATGGCATCTCTGGGTGATGGGGGCTGTCAGATAGCATATGGTGATAGGACTTCAAAAGAAATAGATTTATGCCACCTATGATAAGGGGCCTACCAAAGGAGAATAACAATTCTGGACCCGCCCCCTTTGGTTAAAAGAAGAACATCAGGGGGGGTCCGAAATTCATTTTGATCCATTGATCTGTGCGCTTGTTTCCTGGCCGCAGATCTTAGTGCGCTCTTTAATCCTCATTCTGGACCCCCCCCTTTCCATTAAAGGCAGAATGGACGGGGGGGTCCAGAATCCATTTTTGACCATTGATTTAAGCACCCTTCCCTGGGCCGTCCAGATGTGCGCCAATGTTATTACCGATTCCGGACCCCCCCCGCCTTTGGTTAAAAGCAGAATGGTCGGGGGGGTCTAGAAACCTCTATGAACCGTAGATCTGAGTGCCATGATTGGGACCGTTGATATGTGCAAGAAACATAAATCAGGAGCGAAGAACACATGCACTTAGGAAAAAACTTAGGATAAAAGTCTTTTATGGGTTTTTCTTCAACTTTTCAAAGGTACACCACCATGGGACTATGACCAACTATCTTTTAAGCATTTGGAACATGGTGTAATCTTGACTTCAAGCTGGTTTTAATGGACTAAAACAATAAAACAACTGACCTATGATCTAAACTATCTTTCTAGGACAATTAACCCAGATTAAACTGTTGGGTTAAGAAATTACTCTAACTAAGGGCTATTTGACCAGGATTAGACAGTCTAGTCAGATTTATTCACTAATCTAACCTAAGGGCTATTTGACTAGGATTAGATAGTATGTTCAGATTTATTCACTATCCTATCAACATTAAATTTAAAAAGAACTTGACCATGCTTGAAAGGTATGGCCAAGTTACTATTATTGCATGGGGCTTTCATTTCAATTCTTTCATGCCCTCTTTTCTTTTTCTTTTCTTTTCTTCAAACTACAAATTATTTGCAGAATGAAAAATCATTTGTCAACAAAAACACTAGAGCCAGATAATATCCCAGTCACCAGTTGATTCCCATAATTTATGGGGTGATAACAGCGGCTCCACCTGGGGATGGTACTTTTTCCTGTGAAGTGCCAAGAATCCTGTTTCTGGTAGTCCTGAAAACTTCTGCCTAGCAGCCTTTGTTGGTTTTATTCGGGAAAATGGGAACAACAGTGATCAACAGCTTAGGGCCTTCTCTTCGGGCTTCAACTAACTGACGAATGTTCTTCACTCAGAAAATGCAAGTAAAAATGAAACTTAAACTGGTATGTACAATGGAAAGTGAGCACTCAAATCTTCTACTAAGGTGGGACATAATGTTTCAACATTCTGCCATTCACAGGTGCTCCTGGCAGGTCTGACCCATCGGCGTTGTTTAGCAAAAAGACATTGTTTCCCTTGAAAGCTTGGATCATGTATGGCCCTGTCCACAGATTGTCAAATTTCCCATGCTTTCCCTTGTCCTCATTCCTGGCATCCCATCTCAATACCAAATCTCCTAGCTCGAAATCATCTTCCTTGGTTCACTTGTCGAAGATTTTCTTGATATTTTCCTGGATTACCTGAGTCTTATTGAAAACTTCTTCTCTAGTCTGTTGCAAATGGATCATCTGGTTTATCCTTCTCTGTGAATCATTTGGCTCAGCTTGCACATCTTGAAGCAACTTCATGATAGGGACTCCTAAATAAGTAGGAAACACTGCCTCTGTACCATAGACCAGCTGGTATGGTGACATACCAATTGACCTTTTGGTCGTTAGCCTGTCAGCCCATAAAGCAAACACCAACTTATCGTGCCATGATTTCTTATTTTCCTGCAATGTTTTCTTGATGATATTTACCAAGGTTTTGTTTGAATATTCTTCCAACCCATTCCCCTAAGGGTAATAGGCTATGGAATGCCCCAAACCAATGTGATACCAATTGCAGAAATCTATAAGTTTCTTTGAGCGAAAAGCAGCTGCATTGCCAGTGATAAGCTTTCTAGGACAACCAAAACGAGATAAAATATTATTTTCAAGAAATTTGATAATAACAGAGTCAGTGGCTTGCCTTCTTGGTACTTCTTCAATCCATTTGGTAAAATAATCGGTGGTAGTGAGAATCCACCGGTGCTGGCCCGATGATGGGGGATGTATTTCTCCAATGAAGTCGAGCCCCCATTGCTAGAAAGGGGCTTCAAATGAGATTGGTTTCAGGGGTAGAGGAAGGAGTTTCCTTTTTCCCTCGAACAGTTGACATTGGTGGCATGCTGTTACTTTTTGATGCACATCTGCAAACAAGGAGGGCCAATAGAAACCAACTCTGAGTATTTTGTTGGCTGTGACTTTCCAGTTCAGATGGCCGCCACATTCACCTGCATGAAACTCTTGCAACACTTTATCAACTTCATCTTTCAGTAAACAATTTAACAGAATGCCTGCAGGGTCTTTCCAATACAAATTGCCTTCTAGAATACAGAATTTCAAAGCTTTCAACTTTAAAAGTCTAGCTTTAGTCTTAGTTAAACTAGGGGGAGCTTGTAAATTTTGTAAAACGAATATAAGGTCTGCATACCATGGAGAGTTTAGAAATACCTCTCTAATGTTTGGAGTCACCATCTCGCCCTGTTCATCTACCACATCTAGAAAATTTATGTCAAGAGCTTGGAAGTTAGATTCAGCCAGTAATTTAGCAAGGCCTCGGCCTTTAACTAGTTTTGTGGGCTTAATCTCTATATCGTATTCTAAAATGACCGCAATCCATTTTCCCCTTCTTCTATCAGTGTTGTCCTGTGTCAAAATATTCTTTACTACTGTGTTCAGAACATAAGCTATAGTATGGGAATGGAGAATGTAGACCCTAAAGTCTTTAATGGCTTTTACCAAGGCAAAAGCTTCTTTCTCCATTATCTTGTAATTCAGGGCAGCATCTCTTAGTGCTTTGCTGAAGAAAGCTATGGGTTGTTCATACCCTTCGCTGTTCTTTTGTAGCAACACCGCTGCTATAGTATGTTCTGATGCGAAAGAAAAGAGATAGAAATCTTTAGTAAAATCGGGACTAATCAAAACAGGGGCTTCTGTGAGTGCTTGTTTTACTTGTTCGAAGGATTGTCTGGACTCAGAGTCCCATTTGATTTTTACGTCTTTTTTAAGCATGTTTGTGATGTTTCTGAGGAGTTCGGCCAGATTGGGAATGAATCTTCGTAGAAAGTTAATTTTCCCAATAAAAGACTGTAGTTCTTTGAGGTTTCTTGGGTGTTCTAACTTTAGTAAGGCCTCGATTCTGCTGGGGTCTATTTTGATTCCATCTTTAGAGATGATGTGTCCCAGCAGTTTGCCTTCTTCTAACCCAAAAAGACACTTCTCAGGATATAAAGAAATCCCAAACCTCCTACATTTCTCGAAAACTCATCTAAGGTGTCTTAGGTGTTCGTCATTAGATTGGGAAAACACAGTCACATCGTCTAAATAGACGACGATAAACTTACCTGATTCTTCCATGAAGGTGATATCCATCGCCCTCTAGAATGTGGCTCCTGCGTTCATTAGACCGAAAGGCATTTTCACATACATGAAAGTGCCCCATGGCGTGGTGAAAGCGGTTTTTTCTTGGTCGTCCGGGTGAACTAAGACCTGATTGTAACCAGAGAAACCATCTAGTAGAGAAATTCATTTGGACCCGACCACTCTTTACAGGAGATGGTCCATCTTCGGCAAGGGGTAATTATCCTTCAGGGAGGCTTTATTCAGATTTCATAAATCTATGCAGAGTCTGATTTCCCCGATTTTCTTACGTGTAGGGACCAGATTAGAGACCCACTTGGAGAAACGTAATGGAACTATGATTTTGGCATCATACATTTTCTTGATTTCCTTTTCTACTAGAGGGAGCAACTTGGGATTTATCCTCCTAAGTTTCTACCTAAATGGTTTTTGGTCTTCTTTTATGGGAATCCTGTGTTGTATGATGCTGGTATCATAGGCTTTCAAGTCTTCATATCCCCATGCAAAGACATCCGAATATTATTTAAACAACTCAATGTATTTGAGTTTTTTCTCTGGGGGTAACGATTTAGACAGTTTAACCATCCTAGGTTTCTCTTCAGTCCCTATATTACAGTCTTCTACCTCTTGTACATGGGCTTCTATTTTTGGCTTTTTAGCTACGTCATTACAGTCAAACAGATCTTCTAAAGGAACAAGACCTCTGGGTAAAACATTTCTTTTCAACTGTAAAACATCAGCATCCATTTCGTCATCACCTAACTCCCCTGAATCTACAGTATCTACTTATGAATCTACAGTATTCACACTATCTATTCCAAAATCAGAATTATTTACATTTTCCACTTCATTTTCTAAATCTATATTTGTACATTCAAACTCATTTTTACACAGCAGAAAATCCTCAATTTGATCGTCATTACCAAATACTTGCCAATACCTGATATTGTCAGGAACTGTCGGTCTGCATTTCACCTCAACAGTATATGAGCGAGTCGGGTGAAAAGGAATCTTACAAGTGGTTGTTGACATAGCCAATCTGTCGGCCATAATATTCTGTCCCCTTGGCATTACCTGCAAGTCGACTTCAGTAAAACATCTCAAAGCATCAAGAACAACATTCCTATAAGCTCTAAGATGAGGGTGTTTAGCAGCGTACTCACCTTTGACTTGCTTGATTATCAATTCAGAATCACCTCTTACCATTATCTGCTTAGCACCAACTTTCTTCAAAAGCTTCAGGTCGAGCATCAAAGCTTCATACTCAGCAATATTGTTAGTACATTGAAAATTTAATTTATAAGAGTGATTCTATGAATACCTGTTTCTGTGATTATGTAGCCAGACTCCAGCTCCTGCTCCTTCTTTACTCACAACACCATCAAAATTCATGCTCCAAAAATCAGTGGGTAACTCTTCAGTTATCACATTCTTCATCTTTGCTACCTCAATGCTTTCTTGGCCTTCATCTTGACTAGGTGTGTCTTCCATAAGCTAAGTATCTTAATCCTCCATATCACCATCATTGTACAAGATAAATGAATCTAAATCGGAATGTGTAGAGTAGAGGGGATAATTGTGCGGTTTGTCTTGACTATTGACCATGTACTTCATCAGCATTTCTCTGTATAACCTCCTTTGTTTCCCAAACACTGGTATAGTGGCATAAGACATATCTAGCTGCAAGGTTCCTTTCAACTTAGCTCCCCAAGACCGGGATAGCAACATTCCATACTTTGGCGGGATATCTGCAACCACCACATCCATTACCATACTATTTGTAGGGATCTGAACCAAGGTGATGCATAAGTCTTTAATCAAACCAATACATTTAACTTTGTTAGAGTCAAATGAGTGTAAATCCTTGTATGGTCTGGTGACCTCCAGTCCCAGCTTTTCCATTACTGCTTTAGGCATTAGATTGTGGGATGCGCCCGAATCCAGCATAGCATTATGCAATATCAAGTCGTGTATGTTTAAACTGATGTAAAAAGGAGAAACCTCCCTAGTATCATCTCAACCATCTACTTCTGGTCCGAACAGAAGTTCGGGTTGATCATCAGTGAGATTCACAGTGTCTGAATGACTGGCAGATCCAATGGTTAAGGCCTTCGTGCCTATGTCAGGTTCAATGGCCAGGGCTTTAATTACTTGTGAACGATACCCGTCTCTGTTCATCAACTCTGTAAGTGGGATGGGAATTTTTATTTTTGTCAATTCCCCTTCAAGGCTAAAGGGTGTAGGAGCTCTGCTTTGGTTTATCAGTTCTGGTTTGTCCACTATATTCTTCTGGCCGGAAGTGCTTGGTGGGTCAATAGGTGAAACCTCGGGTTGTGATGGCCTTTTCAGAATGGTGATGTTTTTCTTCACGGGAGTATCGGCTTTGTTCGTCTCAGGAATTTTCTCAGCGGTATCCTTATCAGGAATCTTCTCTGCAGATAACTCCATGGTTTTCTTGGTTTCAACTACCTTTTTTGTTTCAGGGGTCTTTTTTGGAGGATTCCCTTCTGTCTTCTTACTCTGTAGATTGTATTGCCGGTGAACCTCCATAATAGCATTTTCAAAGGCTTGCTGTTCTGCATCTTTGGCTTCCTCACTTACCTTTGTTTGATTGAGCAGAAAGAGTTCCTGCTCTTCTTGGGTAAGAAAAATGGCCTCGTTGTCATGAATTCCCATGAGGTTAATATGAGTGTCCTCCAATTCCTCAATCACCTCCCCCCCTTCATCAGCATAATTTTCTTGCAAGGGAGGTCTGATCTGTTGATCAGGACCTCTCTGTTCTCTCTGATCCCTAGGATCTCTCTGTCTGATTTGAGGAGGGTTTCTCCTGAAATTGGGATTCCGAACCTGAGGAGCAGGTGGGTTGTCTCTTGGAGTATTTCTGTCAGACACCGTCAGTCTTTCCATCATTAATTCCACTGCTCGGGTCAAAGAATCCAGTTTGGAATCTGAGGACGACGTGGAAGGTTCCTCTTTAATCGTGACTCTCCTTTTGGACCTCTGTCGTGCTTTCTTTGCCAACAGATTGGCCTCCACACTAATAGCACTTTTCTGCATGTCTTCCAGGGTGGTGGAATTTCTTTCTCTTAACTGGTAAGACGTGTCAGCATCAAATCCGTCGGGGAATTTAATTAATGCAAGACCTTGTGGGGGTTTGATTTCAGTTGGAATTGCATTGTATAGGTTGTTAAAACGGGTGCAATAGTCTTGAACCGTCTCGCCTTGATTTCTTCTTATATTCTCATATTCTGACAAGATCTGGAGAGGGTTTTTCTTTACCTCCCATCTGTCGAGAAAACTTCTTTGGAACATGACAAGGTCAGGGACTGAGGCGACAGGTAAATCTTTGAACCATTTCTTGACGTCGCCTGTCAGACTTTGGGCAAACAATCGCATTTGCACATCAACCTCATCAACTTCTTGCAAGTCAAAGTAATCATTCATTTTGTCAACATGTTGTTGAGCGTTCAAAGGTCCCGTTGCGTCGTACTGTGGAAGTCTTGTTTGATAGTCTTGGGGCATGGCATCTAACAACGCAGCCAACACCAAAGGAGCATATCACGCTGCCATGATTTATGGAGGAGGTGGAACGACAACTTGGGTGGTTGGTGAGGTAGCGACTGAAGATGAGGATGAGGAGGGACTGGATAATACTGAGGGATTGATTTGTAGTTTAGTCATGTGTTAGCGTCAGAAGTCACTCCTAGATTTCTTGCAGGAGCAGAGCCTGACACCCATCAGTTTAATGTCACAATTTGTTTATAAGGGGTGATCAAATGGAAGCAAACTCGGAACAATATCGTCTTAGCTCAGAAACTAGGCCAGGCATGCATGGGCTAGTGAGGTCTTAGATAAACTCCAAACAGTGAGTTGTAATAAGGGTGAGCAGGGGGAAGATTTGCATAAGAAAAGTGCGAAGGTCTATCATAAACATCAGGTTTGTAACATACTGGAGAAGAAAGCATTCAAACATAAGATCCTCTTACATTCAAACACAGAAGACCAGAGAATACAATAATGTCACAACAAATCCTTTATCATAACACAACTGCAACAATCCATGCGAATCATTCGATCATGAACTCTCTGATATGAGATGAAAACATAGATGGAAAAAGGAGGATTTTTTGTCATAAAACAAGAAATATCAAACACAGATACACAACCCAGAGAACTAGAAAGTTTACTGAAACTTTACAGTCGGAAGCTTAGCTCTACCATCGATAGATACAAAAATGGCGAAAATGCCTTCATATACTCAGAACAACAACAATAGCGGAATCGAGACATTGCATTGAAAGCTTTGCGTCTGCATGGCTTCTGACAGTCAACATCTGGAAGATCGTGCAACTTATGTCAGATGCAATCTAACTTTTGACAGTTCCAATGGTGAATCGACGTGCCTTTAATTCATTGCCGTTCTTTCCCATTATGGCGGAGGCGATGTCTAACCACCACCAATCGCTTCAATAACTGCTTCATCGGGATTGAGGATGGCCCGGCCAACTTGGCACCTTTGGGACGTGGAGGGCCTCCCGCACTGCCACCTGGAATAACTGACTGGCTTAAAGAATAGGCATGGAGGCCAGCGCAGAAGATGGGGCACGGGATCGGAGTGATGGGGCCGGAACAGCGGGGAGTGGAGTAAGAAGCGATGAGGGAGCGAGAGAGGTTGTACGGGAGATACATGGCAAAAGGCGATAAGATGAGGAGGTAGGAGAGTAGATGTGATGGACACCTTTTAGTGGGAGGCTGACGTGGAGGGAAAGAGACATGTGGCAGGTGGTGAGTGGATGATGAGATGGGGAAAGGACCACCTGGACTAAAGAGTGAAGAAGGAGAGATGACATGATGGGAGAAGGGCCCATGCTGGCTAAACAAAGAGTAGCTGAGAAGGACGAGATTGTCCAAGCGTCGTTGATTCGGATGCACTGATCCTGGCCGTCGAAAAACTGCACGCCCAATTCCAGACCCCCCCCCTCCGCTTAAAGATAGAAAAGCAAGGGGGGTCTAGAATTGCCTTTATCGCCGTTGATCTGGGCGCACTAATCAGAACCATTGAAGAGATGCGCCCCTGATTCCGGACCCCCCCCCCCCCCCCC
>ML783689.1:504538-587966 GCA_009831015.1 Picea engelmannii
GACTGCGGCTCACAAAAAACATTTTTTCAAGAAATGCCCATTTACTGGGCCACTAAAAAATTCTTTGGCTTCTAGAGCCTGCAGCCTGTAAGTGTTGTTTGGAAATACTTCAAGGATCTTGAAAGGCCCCAACCAGAGGGCATCAAATTTACTGTGTTTGCCCCTATCCTGCCTGGGTGCGTCCCATTTGAGTACCAGGTCACCCTGATCGAATTCTTTCTTTTTTCTCTTTTTGTCAAAAGCCTGCTTGATCTTCTGCTGATGATTATAAGCCCATTCCATGACCTGTTCTTTGATCTGCTGCACTTCCACCATTTGATGAATCCTTCTGACCACATGGTTAGGTTCTCCTTCAAATTCTTGAAGAAAACTCACCACAGATATGGCAAGTTGAGTGGGGAAAACGACCTCTATTCTGTAAACAAGTTGGAAAGGTGAGATACCCAGGGATTTCTTTGTTGTTACCCGATCAACCCAAATAGCAAATTTGAGCTTTGAGTCCCAGGCTCTTTTATTGTCCTCCAGTAGCTTTTTAATAAGCTTGATTAGGCTTTTGTTGGAGGACTCTGCCAGTCCATTTCCTTGAGGATAGTATGAAGTGGAGTGAACCAGTGAAATCCCAAATTGTTCACAGAACTTGACCAGAGGCTCAGACCTGAAGGGGGTGGCATTGTCAGTGACAATCCTGCTTGGGCAGCCAAATCTGGCTATGATGTCTTCCAAGAGGCTGATGATTACTTTGTGAGAAGTGCTCCTAGTGGGGACAGCCTCTATCCACTTGGTGAAATAATCGGTCGCAATGAGGATCCACCTGTGCTGGCCACTTGAGGGAGGATGAATTTCTCCGATGAAATCCAATCCCCACTGCTGAAAGGGTGCCGAAACCACTACAGGATTTAATGGCAGAGATTTGAGCTGTTGCTTACCTGAGAACATCTGGGATTTGATGCAAGCTCTGACTTCTCTGCAGACATCAGAGAACAAAGTAGGCCAATAATACCCAGCTCGGAGGATTTTGTGGGCTATAGTCTTCCAAAAATGATGACCTCCACAGAGACTATTATGGAAATCGAACATCACCTTCTGGGCTTGCTGCGGGTCCAGACATCTCAATAGTATCCCCAGAGGGTCTTTCCAATATAAGGTTTGGTCAACGAGACAATATCTGACTGCTTTGAGCTTCAGAGCTCTGGCCCTACCTTTTCCCAATCCATCGGGGGGCTTTAATTCTTGCAGAAAGTACAAGATATCCTTGTACCAGGGACACACTGCTAGTGGTATGATGGTCTGAGAATTTCTGCTGGATGACTCAGCTTGCTCATTGATGAAGTTAATCCCCAAATCCTTGCAATTAGATTCATCCAACAGCTTGTCCATACCTTGCCCCTTTATCAGCTTGGTGGGCTTAATCTCCAGGTCAAATTCCAGGATCTTGGCGATCCATTTACCCCTTCTCCCATCTATGTCAGGCTGTATAAGAATGTCCTTCACAAAGGTTGAAGGGACATATGCAATGATTTTTGAGTGCAAGACATAGATCCTGAAAGCTTTGAGAGCTTTCACCAATGCAAAGGCCTACTTCTCCATGATCTCATATCTGAGTTCAGCATCTCTCAATGCCTTGCTGTAGAAAGCAATAGGTTGCTCTCACCCTTGATCATTTTTCTGCAACAAGACTGCTGCTACCGAGTCATCAGAGGAAAACAAGAAAATCAGGAAATCTTTTGAATAATCAGGACAGATTAGCACAGGTGCCTCAGTCAACACTCTCTTTATTTGGGCAAAAGATTCCCTAGTTTCAACAGTCCATTTCACTTCATTTCCCTTCCTGATCATGGTTGTGATGTGTTTCACCAGCTCGGCAAAGTTTGAGATGAATCTCCTCAGAAAGTTTATCTTCCCCAAAAAGGCTTGGACCTCCTTCTTAGACCTGGGAAGTGAYAGGGTTTGAATTGCTTCTACCCTGCTAGGGTCAATCCTTACTCCCTGACAGGGTTTGAATTTCTTGATATGCCCCTGATTCCGGACCGCCCCCCCTCCACTTAAAGGTAGAAAGGCGGGGGGGGGTCCAGAATCTCGTATGCACCGTCAATCCGKGCGTGCGAATCACTACCGCTCGGACTTGCTTGTCACTTACCTCGGGTGCATAAGCATTCCAAACTTAGGACAAGTGGGTTTTTAACCCATACTTTCACATCCTAACCCCCCCTACAAGAAATATCATTAACATCATGGGAGACAAGACTTCGGGGGTTCGGGGTTGAAATGCAGTTGGGTCAAAGATCAGTCCAGTCAAAAAACTGTCAGACCGTGTTCTAACTAGGCTTCGCTATGGAAAGGTATCAAGATCAAGATTTTGAGAGACAACTGGTTTTCCTGAAAAGGAAGGAGCGGCAGCCAAGGTCTTTCTCCTGAGCAAATGTTCAGGGTTATCTATCCCTATCGAGGGTTCTGGGTCTGGATGAGATCGAGTGTGGACTTTCTTGGGAGCCAGAACTCTTTTTGGTTATATATATATATATATATATATTTTAAATTTTGTGAGTTTGAAAAAACAATATCTACAACGTTTGATCATCTTCTGAACATTTCTTTCTTTTAAAACTTAAACGTTCTTTTTAGGGGAAAGAAAACGTGAAATTAACAATTTTTAGTTCGTCCCCAGTGGAGTCGCTATTATGTTAGCACTCGGTAAATTTCCCAGAGGTTGAAACAAAAGAAATCTACAAAGGTAACTTTATCCAACCGCTTTTAAAGCTGGGATCTAGCCCTTCCAGCTTTAGAGAGGGATATCTCTATAGGATTTAGCTTTGTTTTTAACTTTAGATATTAGGCTAGTTAAAGAAATAGGTAGGTTTTAGTTGTAAAAGTGTTTTTTGAATTGGTTGAGACAGTTTACACATCCATTGGGCTATGGGGTTTGCGCTTAAATAAAATATGAAATACAACCAGAAACGTAAAGAAAGACTTCCACAGGGCGAGATAATATACTCACAGGATCTTTTAATAGCTTAAATGATGGACAGAAGAAAAGATAAGAAAGATAAATTCAACTAAGAAGCAGTTAAGAATTCCTTAATTGAAAACACCAGAAGATAAACACTAAAACCTTTATGAGTCAGAAACAGGGTATCTAAGATAAATCCTGCAACATTCGCTACTCTTAAAGATTAGTTTCAGAAAACAATATGATCACGAAGTAAGAAAAACATTCAACTTAGAGAATAACATCACCAGTGAATACACGCAAGAATCCTGTAAAAGTGCCTCCTTTTCATTAATGGTAGATCTCTTCAAAAATGTTACAGTCTGATAGCGCTAGGGTGTGAGAATCAACCACCCTCAATACTTCGAAAAGTGAAGTATTTATAATTCAAATTACAAACGTTCCTGTCATAACTGATCAGGACGTGCTCATTCTATTTTTAGTCTAACTAATTTAACTAATCAAAACTGCTTGATGACTTGGTTCAATTGCATGCGGAAATTCTGGGGTAGGCCATTGGCGAGGTTCCTGTGCAACCTCTTCTGACTGGACAGGTGACTGGACCTAGACAACTCATCTGCTAATCGAGCAGATCATAGAGTTCCTCCCATCTGATATGATTAGGCACCATGACTTTGACCAGTCTTTGATACACTTCGTCCATTTCCGTATATTTGGCGAATGTGGGCTTAGTGAGGAATATGTATCATATCTCGTGTTGGATGCTAATGTCCAACTGAAGAGCATCCAATAATGCTTTGCCAGTGATGCTCCCTTGTATTCCAACAAACTTGGAACTGTCCTTAGACACTTCAGCCAATCTCTTCTTGTAATCCGGAAGTGTCATCAGTTTATCATTAATGACTTTCAGACCAGGTAGGCCTTTCTTTTGGAGAGTCTCGATCTTGTTAAAGAATTTTTGTACCCCAAGGTCCATGGTCTGGACCTTTTCTTCTAGTTGAAGCATTAATCCTCTTTTGGTCAAAACTCTTTTGACCTCAAGGATGGTCTCTGTTCTGTCCTCGATCTTCAACTCTTCTAGCTCTTCTCTGGTCTTAGAGTTTAGGAGTTTGATGATGTCATTTGGCTGAGTTGGTCTATCTCCCAATTCTACTCTGATCTTTTCAATGGCTTGTTTACTCCTCTGGATCAACTCGTTCTTCTCAAACATAATTTGGATCATGGGCCAGATTTCATTTATGGACTTTGTGATGTCTGTCCATACATTCTCTTTGACCTCAGCCAAAGTCTTCCCTGCCATTGTTTGCTTTTGGAGCTGCTGTAGTTCCTTCTTGAGCTGTTCAGTTACCTGCCTTTCTTTGGATAGGCTGGTTTGGAAATAAGTTTTGAATTTCTGGAGGTTCTCAACTTCCTTCTTCAACTTGCTGATTTCTGTCTCTTGCAGGTTCATTTTCTCCATGGATTTGGCAAGATCAGTTGTCCCTTCCTGTGGTGTCACTGGTGTTGCGGATGGGATTGTTGTTACTGTTGTTGTACTTGTCCCTAAGATTGGGATAGCAGTCAATGGGATGGCTTCCATAGACTTCAGCTATTCTTTCTCCTTTAGCAGTTTCTCCATCTCTGCTTCCATTTCTTTGAGCTGGGTGTTCTGCTCCATGAGCAGCTTAAGCATTTTGTCCTTCTCACCTTCTTTCTCTGCTATCTCCTTCGCCTGTGAGTCCTCTGTGGGTGGGAGTTTCAACTGTTTTCTCAAGGATGCGATGTTTGCGTTCTTCTTCTTTATCATCTCTTCTACAACTTTGACGTTCGAGGGATCATAGCCAATCTTGAGGACCAGCTCCTCCAACGTCTTAATTCTGTTGTCTTTTGCGAAGGATGAAATCTTCTCCAGATTTAGCTGAGTTTGAGCGTTGTTGAGTGACACCTGAATTTTTTCCACTGAAGCAGAAGCATGTGCCAATGTATGGAATACCATCTCACCTGTTTGTTTGTGCAGATCCATCTGATTTGCTGGGTGCACGCCCTTTGCCTGGAATTCGAAGGCGGCCCTCTTATAGTCCGAGATCACGTTGGGATCTGGAACCTGCGCTTGGAGGAAGGCCATGTGCATCCTACCCTTTTCTGTGTCGAAAGCAGACAACAGTCTATGCTGTGCAGTCAACGTTTGTTTCCGAAACTGAGCATAAGTACTGCTGGTAAGGGTTTGATTTTTATTCTTGATCAGCTTGTACTTCTTGAAAATGCCCAACTTAGGCCCAGTTTTGCTTTGCTGAGTGTCCAATGGGGAGTCTGTAGACTTCTTCGGCACCACTAGAGTGATTTCTTTATACAAGCTCGACCTGAAGCGTGGAATGATAGACTTAGTCACTATGGCGGATGGGGCTTCTTGTTCTACAATCTGACCAGGCGTTGAAACTGTCTTTGGCCTCTTAGTGTGCAACTGGAACTCTTCTGATGATACCTCCATTACAGGCGGAGACGACTCTTGCTGAGGTATTTTTTCCTTAGGGACCTGTGGCGTGGTAGTTGTTTTCACAGTCACCGGGGGAACCTACTGTTCCACTTCGACCAAGGTGTCAGGCATCCACACAGTCTGGTTGGCGAATTTTTCAATCTCGGTCTTGGACTCATGAGCGTAGGGGATGTTTTTGTTTTTCACCCGCATTTCTGAAATGATCCCGCATGGGTCATAGTGCCATGGGAAACTCATAAAGAATTTCATTTCTTTCAACATTTTATCAGCTTCATCCCCGACGCCTCGACTGTTGCAGATGAAAGAGCCAATCTGCCCCTTGATTCTCAATTGCTGCTTCTTCTTCAGGGAAACAAAATGAATGTCATCTGAATTCATGATCTGCCTTATATATTCTAACACACAGATTCTTACCATCACATACTTTGGCAGTTTGTAGGGTGCCAATTCACACCCGAAAACTCGGATCTCGGTGTGGTTTTGATACAGGTACCAGTCCCATATCTTTGCGTTGTCCGAGAGATGCAGAATTCTCTGGACCTCGTCGTTTATTCATGGCTCGGGCCTGCCACTCAACATGCTTACCACAGGGTGGTAGAAAAGATCAATAAATGCCTTGAAGCTATACTCAGTGGAATTGTGCTTCAACAAAGATGTCCATGCTATGACTAGCTGAGGCCTTCCATCTGCGTCCATTTTCTGCATAGAAAAACTGAATTTATCTGCTTGATAGAAAACAAACATGTAAGCCAATATGGACGAATATCTGAACATGCCTTCTGTGCCAAAATTCATGAATTGTTTGTGAATATTATTGGCCAAGAAGGTACTGAAATCAAACTGTGTGGTGGGTTTTTCATCTGTGGAGAAAATAGATAGAAAACCCAGAATGGGCTCCTCTACCCACTGGTCGGAATAGTACCCTAACAGAGCACAAAGGGAGGAAATGATCTGATTTCCCTTGGTGGAGAACATGGACGACGGGTAAGGGGGATTTGTGGAAGGGAGTTGAGCGGAGGTGGGAAGGAACAACTCAAAAATTTGAGCTCTCTGGGGAAAAGTCATCTTTTGATACAGCTCTGTAAGGATTTCTAGGATGAACGGGGAAACAGAATCAGCACAGGGAATTTGCATCATTTGATCTATGTCTTCGGGCATGATGAAGAACAGGGCATCTCCAGATGAGGAAATGACAGCCCTCTGGTCGGGAATATAATGAGCTTGGCCTTTCAGGGCAAATTCGGGAAAGTGGTGGATCTAGGGAAACAGGTACAGGGGCAAATTGGACTCCCAGAGTTCAATTTCATCGCTCTGGTCCAGGAACACCTCCCGGAGCCATGACTGGAGGTCTAAGAAATCGAAATCACATATGGTATCTGCGATCAATCTGTCTTTGTCGACCAATGGTGTTTTGTCCAAGTCGACAGGAGGCGGGAGAAAAGGATTCTCCTCTCCTTCTGCTTGTCTTAGCTTTGGCGCCATCTCTGCAACAGTACCTGCAAATAACACAGAGTTAGTGGGGTCGACTGACTGAGGATGAAGGCGACAAAAATGCAATGGAGGATTAAGAGGTAATCTAGTGCGATGGATGAATAGTGAATGAAAGGGGGAATAACTGTAGTTTTATTTAAAACTGGGTCAGTTAGGTGTGGGAGACAGGTCAACAGGATAACGGGCATGTTATCCCATAATAAATGGACAACAGGCCACTTGGGGGTGAGATGGCAGGTGACGGTGGCCGAAACATACGGGTGGGTGACGTGGAGGCTAGGGATTGGATGTAAAAGTCGTGATAAGGGGCTGGTCATGAGTGAAAGGGTAGGGGTCTGACAGCAGGGACTGATAATAATTATGGGATGGGACATAACTCAGGAGCAAGTGGGACAAGTGGAATCAGTGGGAAATGGTGTCCTTGGGTGACGGGGGCTGTCAGATAGCATATGGTGATAGGACTTCAGGACCAATGGATTTATGCCACCTATGATAAGGGGCCCGCCAAAGGAGAATAACAATTCTGGACCCCCCCCCTTTGGTTAAAAGCAGAACATCAGGGGGGGTCCGAAATTCATTTTGATCCATTGATCTGCGTGCTTGTTTCCTGGCCGCAGATCTTAGCATGCTCTTTAATCCTCATTCCAGACCCCCCCCTTCCATTAAAGGCAGAACGGACGGGGGGGTCTAGAATCCATTTTTTGACCGTTGATTTAAGCATCCTTCCCTGGGCCGTCCAGATGTGCGCCAATGTTATTACCGATTTCGAACCCCCCCCCCTTGGGTTAAAAGCAGAATGGTTTGGGGGGGTCCAGAAACCTCTGTGAACTGTAGATCTGAGTGTCATGATCGAGACTGTTGATACATGCAAGAAACATAAATCAGGAGTGAAGAACACATGCACTTGGGAAAAAACTTAGGATAAAAGTCTTTTATGGGTTTTTCTTCAACTTTTCAAAGGTACAACACCATGGGACTATGACCAACTATCTTTTAATCATTTGGAACATGGTGTAATCTTGACTTCAAGCTAGTTTTAATGGACTGGAACAATAAAGCAACTGACCTATGATCTAACCTACCTTTCTAGGACAATTAACCCAGATTAAACTGTTGGGTTAAGAAATTACTCTACCTAAGGGCTATCTGACCAGGATTAGACAATCTGGTCAGATTTATTCACTAATCTAACCTAAGGGCTATCTGACCAGGATTGGACAGTCTGGTCAGATTTATTCACTATCCTATCAACATTAAATTTAAAAAGAACTTGACCATGCTTGAAAGGTATGGCCAAGTTACTATTATTGCATGGGGCTTTCATTTCAATTCTTTCATGCCCTCTTTTCTTTTTCTTTTCTTTTTCCTTTATTTTTCTTTTTCTTTTTCTTTTCTTTTTTCTTTTTCTTTTCTTTTTCCTTTTTCTTTTCTTTTTCTTTTCTTTTTCCTTTTTCTTTTCTTCAAACTACAAATTATTTGCAGAATGAAAAATCATTTGTCAACAAAAACACTAGATCCAGATAATATCCCAGTCACCAGTTGATTCCCATAATTTATGGGGTGATAACAAGTGTGACCCACATTTGGTACATAACAAGCATGCTGTGATGAAAAGTAATTCAATGAGTTGAGAATTTCGAAGTGGCATAAAAGTTGATTATTTGATTAGGTGTGATGATTAAAAGAAATCAATGTACTAGTATTGATTTCTTAATTATTTTTTGGAAAAACAAAGTCTTCGTCATATAATATCACATCTAAATGCATCTTGATTTTAGGAATAACTCTTTTTAACATATTTAAGTTTGATTGAGAAGATGTGAACTTGAGCTAGAGTTAAGTTTAGTAGAACAACTTTATTTAGAATAAGTGTTTCTCAATAATTTTTCAATATATAACTAACACAAGCATAAACACATTGAGTGGGGAGATAATAATATCCTTTGGTATTATTCCTTTTCTATACATTGTTTTGTTCCTCTTCTAGACATTATTCTGAATAGAAAGAACTACCTTATATGGAGTTTAAAATCTACAATTTGTTGAATCTTCTAGAAAGAAAATAAACTAATGAAAGATTACTTGGGAAATGCCATGCCATATATAATGATGTTATTTGCATCTCAAAACCTGCAAATAAACTAATGAAAGATAACTTGGGAAATTCCATTCCATATATAAAGATGTTATTTGCATCTCAAAACCTCCAGAGAAAAATGTATGTACAATTAATTGCATGCATTAAAAATGAGTGACAATGAGTGTTACCAACTACACGACTTATATGCACAACCAACTTGTGGTGGAACTTGCTGACATAGTAAAGATACATGATTTTAACATGGTTAATAAGGTTGTTGTTTATTAATTAGTTAATAAAGGTATTGCAATGCTTCATGAAAAGTCTAAATGTTGCAATCAAAGTCACCAGGATGACATTTGATAAGCTGTGTGGATTGTTATCACAAGAAGTGCATAACAAAATTAGATTTGATTAAGTCAAGTTTGATCAATTACTTATGTACAAGACATCAAAGAAGAAAGGGCAAGGAAGCAAAAGGATACACAACTAGAGATACATGCATAAACCTTATAAATGTATATATGTGACATGAGTTTTTTTGGTTCCTTTGGGCAAGAAAGTATGTGAAATTATTTGAAGTGCAAGCACAAGTAGTACCAACGCAAGGAGAAGAAGCACTAAAAATATTATTACTAAGATGATTGAACCTAAGAAGTTTGAGAATGAAGGTGTATTGTTCACTTATAGAGGCAAATATAGTAAAAGAGACCTAGTACTAATTGATTTGAGTGTGAGTACACATGTAAATGGTGGAAGAGAACAATTATTAAATAGATAATTTTTTTGACATTTAAGTTTCTTTTGACTATTAATAAACACTAATTTTACTTGAACAAATTCATAACCTTTTCCATTACTAAACATAAATAGTTACATTTTGGAAAAGAGACAAAAGAATGGATTATAATCCATTGCAGGAGCATCAAGTAGCTCAAATGAAAAGTACTTCAAAAACATTGTACAACATCATTAGGGAAGCCTAAGAATTCATTAGATTAGACTAGAATTCCAAATGGAGGAAAACAACCATACATTGAGTTTCCTAGGGGATAGGGCTTCCTATACTCCATCTCAAATAGTGATCATGGATAGTTTTCCTACCCTCATGCTACATGCTTCTTTACACAATCTATTTGCCAAGGATTTGTGCTTCATGTATACATAATGGAAGAGCAGCTTGTGAAATATGTGTTTGAGATGTCGAGCATACTAAATGTCCAAATGAAATATGATGTTTCTATGAACCACAGTTCCATTCATCCATGATATAATGAGTTTCAAGTAACTATAGATGTTCAATGTTCTATCTCTGATTTCCAAAGACATTTTTATGAGGATTATTAGAGCTTTCACTTCAATTTAGTTATTTGTTTAATTTCCCAAACCATTTCCAAATGTGATGTAGTGGGATTTAGAAAGGTATAACACTCATTCTATCCCACTCTATCCCTTTTCTTATTGTGATTCTTAGTCAAAGGATCCATATGGTTTGGATTTGTAGATATTAGCCTCTTTTACCACTTTAGGGTTCCATTGTCTTATACTATGTCAAGATTTGATTTGTAAACTACCTTGTATATTCCACTAGAATAGTTCATCATAACAGATCTGATAAATAAAACTAATATCTACACTATGAAGGTTAAATTCCTTTAGATCCCATAATCTTTAGTTATTGATTTTCTACTTACGCATGAAACAAATAAAATGCAGAAAATATAGAACAATAAAATGAAATCACAGACCATTCATAAAATAACATGACATTGTAAGTTTTAAACCTATGAAGTAAAGCAATGCATACAAATTATTAATCAAAACATAAATTAATCAATGTCGCATACACATAGTACATAGAGATTTACGTTGGAAACCCTTAACCGAGAGAAAAACTAGCCTTCCTTGGTGTCACACCTCTCAACTCTTCATTGTATTAACTTAATCATTCACAATACATTATATACAAAATATTTTAGGTATTTCACAACTACCAAAATCCTAATCCCTTAATCTAGGATTAATTTAGAAAACTGCTAAAAATAGAAAAAAAAACACTAAAATAGAAAAAAATGGAAAAATGTTTTTTGGGGTGCTGCCTCGAACTCCGTCAGCTCCAAGCTATCACTCAGAGTCAAATGTTCCACATAACCATGGGTGGGAAATCCTCCCCCACCCCCCCCCCCTAGGAAATCACCCAGGAGGGATCGTCAAACACAGTCGTTAAATCTGATGCATCGCCACACACACATGCAAATAATATAACACCCACCCAACAAGTATTTTATCTGTGAAACCCTTATATTAGAAAAGCTAGCTTGAAGATGAGGCCTCTCTTCTCTCTTTTCTCTAGTATGGAAATTATGCAAGTACAAAGGAGAAGGCACTCTCTATGGAGTTACCTAAGACCCGTGGCCTATTAGGTTGCTATATAACAGTAACCCCTTATTTTATTCTCTCTAATTTACCACTCCCAGTTGTTCTTCTCTGATATGGAACAAAATACAATAACACAGAATGAAACCCCTTCTCCTCCTAGTGGCCAAGTATCTAACATAGCCCAATAACCATCTAAGGTTAGGGTATTCAATTCCTCAACCCTCAATTAGTGATTAGGTTTTGACTTTCTATAATGTTCTATAAAATACCTTATGTGGATATCCCCAAACATTTAAGCAATGGGGGCTAACGTGGCATCCACTTGCACCATGGTGATCAATATGGTAGGTCAACTTGTGAGAGGCATAACTTTCACATATGAACTTTGATTGAGGCGATTCTTGCACCGTTGGAAAGGTATCAATTTGTAGAATATAGACGATGGCTCCATATTAAGGTTTGCATAACAAAAAAAATTCTTTTGATTCTTCAAAATGGATCCATAATATTTTAGATTATTGTTTGGACCCAAATTTCCAAATTTGGACTAGTCGCTAAAATGACTCTACAAGTTGATTCCTCTAATTTTTTCACCCATAAAGCATAGAGATAGGTGAAAAATAATATAATGATCGAATATTAATCATAACTCCCCATTTAGGGAGGTTTTTGGTCCCCAAAATATTTATCAAATGAGGTGAGGAAATGTTTCTTGTACCTTCTCCTTGAGTACCACTTTGCTTTTCTTGGAAATTGTCCTTTCAACCCAATCTACCAAATGTCACATTTCCCCTGTCTTGTAGTTTTTGACTTCTTCTGCAAAACTATGTCCTCTTCCAACTTTTCTTGAGTATCTCGTGCTAAATTCTCTATGGAAGGTAGGAGCCACTCCTCCTCCTTATCCAACATGGAGGGCTCATAGAGTTTGATATTCTCCACATTCACTACCAAGTAAATGCACATGTATGGGGGAAGACTGAGTCTATAGGCATTATCTCCCACCTTTTCCAATACCTCAAAAGGAACATACTGCATAAACTTGATCTTCTTACCAGGACCTTGTAGTTTTTCCTTATTCAACTATAACCATACTTTGTCTTCCACTCTAAATGTTCTCTCTATTATGTGCAAATCATGTATATCCTTGTACTTTTCCCGTGACTTATTCAACATCTCCTATACTTGCAAATGGATATTCCTGATCTTCCCAACAATTTTTTCTTCCTTTAATGCATCTCCTATGAGGTCCTCCCTCGCTCCTCCTTGTTTTCCATATACAACATGTGAAGGTGGAAAACATCCAAAGAAAGTTTTCAAAGGTAACTTACCAATAGAAGTGTGGACTACTATGTTATAAGAGTGTTGTATATAGATCATATTTTCATCCTAGGTATTCAAATGCTTCTGACTGTAACCCCTCAAAAGATGCACCAAAGTCTTGTTGACTACTTTTGTCTTCCCATTTTTTTATGGATGAAATGTTGTAGACCTCTTGAGCTTAGTGTCCATCTTCTCCCACAATGTAGTCCAGAAGACACTGAGAAATTTGGTGTCCCTATCAGAGATGATACTCCTTGTTATCCCAAAGTTCACCCAGACCCATTCAAAGAACAAGTTTGTTTCTTCCTCTCCCTTGATGCTATTTTTATAAGGCACGACAATAATCATTTTTAGGAACCTATCAACTACCACAAATAGATAGTCATGTCCCTTCCTGGTTGTTGGTAAAACTCCCACAAAGTCCATGGAAATACTTTCCCAAGGTTGAGTGGGTATAGGTAAGGGATGGTATACACCTTGATTACTATTATTGGGATTACCGATACAACAAAATATACATCCTCTAATATATCGTGCTACTTATTCTTGTATTCTGGGCCAATACACATACCTATGTAAGTTGGAAACTATCTTCCCAACACCAAAATTTCCTGCAACCTTGGAGCTATGAGCCTCTTTGATAGGATGCAATCATTCACCTTTAGGGACACAGAGCTTGTCAAGATTGTAGAGTAAACCATTATGGAAATGATAGTCATCCTTGCTGTCACCTTATTCTATATGAATTTGGCCTTGTAGTTAATGAAACATGATGCAACCCCCCTTCCCTCCCAGGGATTGTGCGACCTCCCAGTCTTGGATCTTCAAATTCCTTGAACCGAATTGGCTCTTCGGGTCTTCAATAGACCCAGAAAGAGTGAAAAACATGTCCCTTTGATGTTACCTGTAGGTTTGAGTTACCCGCAATCCTACTCTCTGGCGTTTTGGAAACACCAAAATTACAAGTGCTAGCCTCTGTGCTAGACTCTTTCTCCTATGTGACCACAGGCTGTGACTGTGGATCAACTCTTGGTAACTTCGGGATTCAAAAATATCATGACCTCCGTCCGTGGTTCTTTTTGAAACACTTTCTTCCGAATTCGTGGATCTCTACCACATGTCCACCTAGATCTGACGGTCCAGCTATAATTTGGGTTTCACGACTTCACAAGGATTCTACCCACTCCACACATGAATTTTTTGAACCTCTGTCCCCTAGATTTTCTAATTCTCTGCCATGTATCTTTCTCGTGACCAATGACTAGGATTCGCTTCACGACTTCGTGACTTCAACAATCCCACTTCTCGACACTCTAAACACTCTGAAGTGCCTAAATGTTTCATGGCTAAACTTCATGTAAATTTCCCCATATCTGATGGTTTGGAATGATCCCGATCCCTCTTGGACAGATATTTCTCACTAAATTTGTGAAACCTTAAAGGGATCCCTCCTTTGAATATTTCTCATTGCTCTCCCTCCTGAACTTTTTCTTTCTCAAAATTTTGCCTCCTTAGAGTGCCCTCTTTGAAATTCAGTCGAATTTCAGCCTGTGCATGCCTTGCAACATGTCCTCCTTCATGACTTAGCTTCTCTGTGGACGACTTTCACCACTCCTCTTGAAATTCTAAGTCAAAATTATCTATCACGCACTCCTTGCGGACAATATGCACTCTATGCACGCAAAGCTCCAAGTTACCTCTCTTGGACTTGTTCCTCCCTAACACTTTCAAATTCTTCAGAACAACTCCTTCGAGACCCAACTCAGTATTGATTATGCACACACCTTGAGACCAACCTCCTTCAGCTTAATCTCTTGAAGGTGACTATGCATTCCTTGCAACAATTCTCAAAGGTTCAATCGATTCCTTCCACACAATACGAAATTGAGAGAGGTTCCTCTTCCATGCACTCTCAAACTATCTCTGTTGAACTTTCTGAAGCACTATGGACTCTATCATGCACACCTTGCAGACACTATGCACTCTTTGCAAAAATAAAATCCACGTTATCTCTTCTAAGCTTATGAGTCGAAATAGACCCTGCCAACGCACTCCTTGCAGACACGATACACACTTGCACTTGATTGTAGAAGATAAACAATTGAAAATTGTCTAAATCTTCACATATTCATACATTCAACCATGTAAACACATTCATACATAAGAACAAGAAAATAACCGAGAATTGCAAGTAAACATAAAGTCTACCATTCATTCATTCAGATAGACACAATGAAACCATACATTTAGGACAATGCTCCTTTGTTCTATTCATTCAAATGAAAATGTACATGAGATCATATAATACTCTGATAAGATTCAACACCTTGTACAAAAACTATGTCAATAACTTCAACAACAACAATCAACAACTAGAATTCTAACAACCACTATCAATAGCCTCCTCTAGGAAACAATACAAATCTTTATACAAGAGGGGCTCTTCAAGCCTTTCCCTCTAACTACTCTAGAGCTATCCTATCGAAATAAAATCATTCAACTACTTAGGATTTATTACAATAAATATTTGTGACAGACAGATAAGATCGAACACATCAAATCTGTATGGCACACAACTTCATTAAAAGAAAATACATCTTTCGACGATCTCATGTGATCATCCATCTCCAAAACTTTAAAGAAGTTCTTAAATTACAATCATTTCAAAAGATTTACATGATATATCACTTTAAAATTTAAAATTCACTTCAAAATGCACACTAGGATCTAAGTTGTCCTCCACTCACACTTTGTTGGCGATGCTCTTGCATCATACTCCTCTGGCTGAAAAATTCATGGAATCCTATCCTTGAGCTCCTGCATTGACTTTCCATGCTTCTGGATATCCGCTTCATTTACCCAACTAACATCTTCTATTGGGCATCCTCTCCATTTCACCAAATACTCAAATATGTCTTCCTTCTAATCTTCTTACCAATTCACTGATCTACGATCTCCTCCATATGCAGATTCTCTTCTACATACATATTCTCTTTCCACTAAATTTCTTTCTGATCTTCTAATTCTCCGATTCCATCTTTCCTGTAAGGATACATGTTTGCAATGTTGAATATGGGCGATATACCCACATCTTCTGGCAGCTCTATCTCATAAGCATTCTCATCAAATTTTCTTAGGATCTTACATGGTCCTATCTTCTTCAGCTTTAGTTTATTATATGTTCCTCTTGGGAAACTCTCCTTCCTGAGATGTGCTAGAACTTGATCTCAAACTTCAAATTGAATTTTCCTCCTATGTTGATCAACTCTTCGTTTATATTCACTGCTGCTCCTCTACAACTGCTCTTTGATTTGATTATGAAGCTCTTACATTTCTACAATGAAGTCTTTGGCTCCAGCACTTTTGAATACACTCTGCTCCATATATATTAACTCTAACACTCCCATTGGATTCATTCCATATACTATTTGAAATGGGCTCTTTCTGATACTTTTGCTTACTAAGTCATTACCTGCAAACTCTGCTTGTGCTAGAATCTGATCCCACTGACTATGATTTTCAGTGACCAAACTGCTCAGCAAATCTCCTAAACTTCATTCACCACCTCAGTCTGTCCATCCATTTGAGGGTGATATTCAAAACTAAAGGATAGTTCTATCCATATATTTTTCCACAATATCCTCCAGAAATGACCAAAACATTTGGTATCTCTATCTAAAATAATATTCCTGGAAAACCCATGAAGTCTCACAACTTCCTTGAAAAAAAAGTTAGCAATGTGTGTTGTGTCACTAGTCTTCTTGCATGCGATAAAGTGCGCCATATTTGAAAATATACCAACTACCAAAAATATGGAATCACTTCCTCTTTGCGTTTTTGGTAGTCCCAACATGAAATCCATGCTTATGGCATCCCAAGGCCTCTCTGGAATAGGAAATTGTTGATACAACCCAGTATTATGTCTCTTTCCCTTGGCATACTGGAAAATATTACATATGTTCACAAAATTCTTCACCTCTAACCTCATACCTGGCCAATAGTATGAATTGTTCAATTGTTCAAACATTTGGTCATGGCCAAAATGTCCTGCTAGACCTCCACTATGATTTTCCTTCAGCAAATTCTCTCTCATCGAGCACTTTGGTATGCACAAATGGCACCCTTTGAACACAAATACATCCTGAATCAGATACTCTGTCCACTGAATTCTGTCTCTGAGCACATGATTCACACATGTTTCATACTCCTCCTTAAAATCTGGATCATCATGATACATCTCCTTAAGGTGTTGAAACCCTAAGGTTTTCACTTGAAGTTCCTACAGAATCAAACATCTCCTGCTCAATTCATTAACAACCTTGTTAGCATTACCAAAAATATGTTTAATGACAGAAGTGGAAATTTTCATAAACTCTATCCACTTAGCATGTCTTTGATTTAACTTCTCTTGTCTGGTTGTGAATTGTAAAGCATGATTATCGTTATACAAAACAAACTCTTTTGGAACAAGGCAGTGCCTCCATTTCTTCAAGGGTTGAATTATGGTGTAAAAATCTTAATCATATGTGGAGTAATTACTTTTAGTATCATTCATCTTCTCACTGAAATATGCAACATGCCTATTATCTTGGCTCAAGAACGCTCCAATTGCAACTCCACTCACATCACATCTCACTTGAAATGTCTTCCCGAAATCTGGAAAGACCAAAATCAGTTGTTCTGTTATCTTATCCTTCAATATATTGAAGCTTCTCTCATCCTCTTCTCTCCATTTAAAATAATTGTGTCTCTTCTTCACCGTATCCATCATTTTTACACCAATCTCATTGAAATTTCTAATGAACTTCCGATAGAAACTCGCTAATTCATGGAAGCTTCTCACCTTGAATATGCTCCTTGGTGATGGCCATTCTCTGATTCCTTTCACCTTCTCCGGATCCATATTCAATTCATTTGAAGAGATCACAAAACCCAAGTAAATGAGTTTTGTCTTCATAAAAGAAGATTTCTTTAAATTTATTAGGAGCTTGTCCCACTGCAACCTCCTCATCACTAATGTTAAGTGCCTCAAATGCTCTTCTTCAGTTTTACTGAAGACTAGTATATCATCCACATATACGATCACAAACTTACCAATAAAATCTTTCAACACTTCATTCATCAACCTCATAAAATTACTCAGGGCATTTTTTAAGCCAAACGACATAACAGACCATTCATACAACCCCTCATTTGTCTTGAAGGTTGTTTTCCACTCATCACCTTCCCTTATTCTTATCTGATGATATCCACTCTTCATATCTATCTTTGAGAAATAATTTGCTCCACTCAAACAATCCATTAAGTCATCCATCCTTGGAAATGGAAATCTGTACCTAATGGTGATCTTGTTTGTGGCTCTTGATTCTGTACACGTTCTCCATCCTCCATCTTTCTTTGGAATCAACACAGTTGGTACTATGCATGTACTAAAGATTTCTCTAACCAATCCTTTGTCCATCAAATCCTGGACTTGTTTATTTACCTCCTCATTCTCTTGAGGTGTCAACCTATACGCTGCTTTGTTCAGAAGACTCGTTCCTGGTATTAATTCAATGTGATGGCTGATACTTCTGATAGGTGGAAATGAGCTTGGCAATTCATCCACTACTATGTCAACAAAATTCTCCAACATTTCCTGAACTTATTCAAGAATATCCTCCATAGAAGCACTTGTAAGGATAACTTTCAGTGTCCTCAGTACAACAAACTACATCTTTTGTTCCTTTTTAACTTCGCTCAGGAGTTCATTCCCACTCATTATAGTATACTTGTGTTGGCTTCTTCCTTCACTTTCTTTTCCTCAATTGGAAACAACATGTGCATCCTACCATTCTTCTCCAAAGTATAAGTATTTTTCCTCCCACCATGAATGACATTCCTTTCATACTACCATGGTCTTCCCAAAAAAACATGAAATACATCCATGGGAATCACCTCACACAAAATATCATCTCTATATCCTCCTATTTTAAATTCAACAAGGCATTGTTTAGTTACCGTTACTTGATGACCTTTCTACAGCCATGAGACCTTATATGAACTTAGATGTGCAGTTGTCTCCAGCACCAAATTCTCCACCATCTCCGTGGATACCAAGTTATCAGTGCTTCCACTGTCAATTATTGTAGAAATTTCAATACAAATTAATGTATTCCTGTGATTCTCCTGATCTAACAATTTCTGCCACTTGTTAAATACATAATCACTTCTACTATTATTCTTGCAGAAGCAATTAAACCACGATCACAACCACAATGCACAAAGTGAAATATCAATAACACACAACACAAAAGTTTTACTAGGAAAGCGTAAAGCTAAAAACCCCACTATCATATATTATGTATATCATGAATCATGAAACAATCTCATACAAAAATCTAATCCAAGAGCTCTCAGTACAATACAATCGTCTCACACTGTCATACATAAATCAAAAAATACATGTGCCAATTTCTGTGTCCAAACAACCTACCTCCTCTGCACAATCTTTGCAATCTGAATTCTCACAATGAATCGAATGAGTTCAATTTCCTAGTTTGCACATGCTCATAAGCATATCCAACGCATGTGTGAACAAATCACAACTGATAGCCAACTGTCCCTTTCACCTGTTATCTCAACTGGATGTCCATTGGAACTGACATGCATGTAGTTAACCATGGCGAATCTTCAGTTGCATGTGAGTTCACTAATTGTGAATTAATGAATAATTAATTCACTGAACTCTCACTAGTACAACTAAGCTTAACTCACTTAAATACACTTGTAATTATGTTACAATTCCAATTCACTCAGTTATGAATGAGATAATAGATTAATATTTATTGTCTAATTTAATTAAGGGAAAAGTAAATTAGACAGATGTTTCTTGTTGACTTTTCAACACTCCCTCTCAACAAGAAATGGATTATCCTTCACCCCAATCCTATCTCTATGATATTCGAATTTGATCTTGGTGAGTTCCTTCATCAGAATGTCCGCATCCTAACCTTCTGTAGGAATGTATTGAAGCAACATGATCTTCCGCTGCACACAATCTCTGAGATGATGATACCGGATATCTATATGCTTAGATCTATCATGAAACACAGGATTAATCGAGAGTTTAATGCAACTCTGATTATCACAATAGATCACCGTCGGATCTAAATGAGAACCAAACAAACCAACCAATATATTTCTCATCCAGATAGCCTCCCATGTAGCCTGGCTTGCTGCCATGTATTCTGCTTATGATGAACTAAGTGCCATGGATCTTTGCTTCCTGTTGTACCAAGAAACAACTGTAGATCCAATAATAAAGATCCTTCCTGATGTGCTCTTTATGTCCGTTGGGTTGTCTGCCTAATCTACATCCGTGAAGCCATGCAACTTCACCTCATTCATCTGTCTGTACCATAATCCATACTCAGATGTGCCCTTCAGATATCTCAGGACATGCTTACCCACCTTCCAAAAGAGTTTGGTAGGCTTAACCATCGCTTGATTTAGTTGCTTAACCGTATAGAAAATGTCTGGTCTCATGTTCACTAAATACATTAGCGAACCCACTAACTATCGATAGACAGTAGCATCCACTACCACTCCAGAAGTAGCATCCTCTTTCCTCCAGTTTCCTAGAAGAGGAGTATGCATGGGTTTGCATCCCTGCATGTGAAACTTACCTAGTATCTCAATTGTATACTTTCCTTGAGACACAAAAAGTTCACCATCTCGCTACCATATTTCCAATCCAAGGAAATAATGAAGAAGGCCCAAATCCTTCATCTCAAACTCCTTTGCAAGGTCCTCCTTGCATGAATCTATCAGTTGCTCATCACTAGCTAGTATTAAATCATCAACATAACGCACAATGATTAAAAACTTACCCTCCACCACAATTTGGTATAGGTTTGCATCCGCTTCACTTTTGGTGAAGCCTAATCCGGTGAAATAGCTGTCTATCCGAGTGTACCAAGCACAGGGTGCTTGCTTCAGCCCATAAAATGCTCTCTTGAGTCTGCATACATGCAACTCTCTGTCAAAGGTCTCAAAACCTTCTGGCTGTTCAATGTAAACTTCTTCCTCAATGATCCTGTTGAGGAACACAGTTTTTACATCCATCTGATGAATGCGCCAGCCCATCTGTGCTGACAGTGCAAGGATGGATCTTATGGAAGAGTACCTTGTGACAGGTGCAAAGGTCTCACCATAATCTATCCTCTTGATCTGTGAGAAGCCCGGTGCCACAAACCTGGCGTTGTGTTTCTTCACACTCCCATCAACAACTTTCTTTACCTTGTAGTTCCATATTGAACCTACCACTGATTTATCAACCGGTGTTGGGACAACTTCCCATACACTATTTTTGACAATGGAGTCATACTCTTCTACCATAACATCAACCCAAGTGGGGTCCTACACTTCTTCCTGAAAGGAAGATGGTTCACTCACAATACATTTGCTCATGAGAGCCATGTATCTAGCAAATTGATCAAGAGACTCTCTTTGTCTGCACTGTGAAGTAGGGACTCCTACATTCTGTGCAACATCTAGTCTCAATCTGTCAGCTTCTATGGTGCGCTTTCTGCCATTTATAATGGATGGATATGCTTGAGTGGTTTCCTCCACTCCATGAACCTCCTCATGTGGCTGATCCACATCTTGAGACTCATCCTTGGGAACCAGCATTTCCTCTTCTGCATGCAAGTCTAGCTCCCTCTCAAGCGACAACTGCATGGATTTCCCCTCATCGAATTTTATATCTCGTTGCATAACAATCATATTACTGTTTTGCAAATACACACAATAATTATGGGGTGTCTCTGTGTACCCCACAAATATCCCAACTTTAGCAGTCGGTTCTAGCTTCTTCCTGGCATCCTTGTTCACATGTAGAAAAACAGATGAGCCAAAAAAATTTAAATGCGAAACATCAGGTTTCTTACTAGTAAAAGCTTCCTCAAGTGTACTCATGCCAAGTACTCTATGAGGACAAGGGTTCTGCACATAAACCACAGTATTGCATGCTTCTGCCCACAAATGCATTGGTAGGCCCTGACCATGCAACATCGCTCGTGATGCACCCACAATCATTCTGTTCTTTTTCTCCACGACCCCATTTTACTGTGGGTTATGAGGCGCTATGTGTTCTCTTCGAATTCCTTCTTTTCTGAAGAAGTCTTTGAATTCATTAGAGATGTATTCTCCACGATTATCGCTCCTTAGAGCCTTCACTTGCTTCCCCAACTCTTTCTCCACCAATGCTTTAAACTCATAGAACTTTGAGAATGTTTGATCGTTCTTCTGCATGAAGAATATCCAACATTTATGAGAAAAGTCATCAACAAAAATAACATAATACCTGTGTTTTGTTGTTGAAGCAACCGAGAATGGTCCACACACATCCGCATGAATTCTCTCCAGGATCACTGAAGCACGGTTCTCCTTTTCATGAAAGGTGGACTTTACATACTTCCCTAGGGTGCACCCTTTGCATCAATCTGACTGAGCAACTGTTCCCCTTGGAAGTCCAATAGATATTTGTTGCATGATCTTCAAGGCTCCATGATGAAGATGGCCTAATCTCCTGTGCCATAATTCGCCCTCATCCCAGCTCACCACTTTTTTTGCCTTGCCTATCATGGCACTGCAACCATCTACCTTCATCATGTAAAGATTCTTAACTTGAATCGCTATCTTCTTGACTTGACCTATTGCTTTATGTCACAAGTAGGCTTTACCACTGCTAAAAACAACATCATAGCTTGTGTCCTCCAACATTGTGACTGAGACCAAGTTTTTCTTCAGACCTGGAACATGCATAACATTTTTCAATTGAAATGGTTTACCTGACTCCCTCTGAAAGGTAATGGTACCAATACCAGTTGCACTGTATCGTCCATCGTCACCCATCTCTATATGCATTCTGAGATCTTTCTCCTCCAAGTCAATGAAAGACTCTCTATCTCCCATCATGTAGAAGGAAGTGACACTATCCAAATACCAAACTGATCCTGATGCACTTGAAGCCATGCATGCGATCAAAGCGAAATCAAACTCAAATTGTGAGACAAGAGCCTCACCAGTTGCAGATCCAACAATCATCTTGTTCTTCTTCTTCTGTGGACATTTAGTAGCGAGATGCCCGTGTTCGTGATAGTGAAAACACTTCACTTTGGAATAATCAATCTTCTTGAATTTCGACTTAGATTTTGGATGGAATTTCTTCCCTTTCCCTTTCCTTGCCTTGGCAGTCAAAGCACAATCCTCTTCATCATCACGCTTTGATGAATATCCATCTCTGGTGTTCCACCTGAACTCCTCTTGCACTAGATCCAACCATAGCCGTTCCCAATACGACAATTTTTCCCTTCCATTGATAGAGTCTTGATAACTGTGCCAACTCTTAGGAAGCCCTAGGAGTGCCAAGCTCACCAAATCATCATCAACGATTGTTATTCCCACACTTCCAAGCTCATGCCAACATTGGACAAACTTCGTGAGATATTTTGGAATGGTGTCGCCTTTCTCCATATTGATCTTCCTGAGTTTATCTTTGAGCGCCAATTTCCTATGGTCGCTACTGTTTTGGAACAGATCCTTCAAAACCTTCCACATTGCATATGGTGTGGTTTTCCCATGGAAACTTGAGACAATGTGGTCTCGTACTCCCTCCAACAAAATCCTCCTCACCTTCTCCACTTTCTTTTGTCATGCATCAAGAATTGCAGTGTCTGTCACATCCAGCTTAGGAACATCTGCGTCAATGTAACCCTTCAAGCCATTGTCTTCGAGTACTTCCTCCATCCTGTCCTTCCAAGCAATGTAGTTAGAGCTGCCCTCGAGTGCATACTCCAACCTCAAGCCATTGAAAGACATTTTCGATCATGAATCAAGTGTCACACCAAGAAAATATTGCAAATTCAAATGTTATCCAACCACTAAAACTCAACTTCTACAATCCCTCTTCCCTAGGACGTTCGCACCCCACCTGAGAGTAGTCTGAGAGAAGTTCACACCCTGCCTGTGTGTAGCCTGCGAACTTGCCTGGGAAGTTTGCACCATGCTCCACTGTAGCCTGCGAGAATGCCAATGAAGTTCGCACCCTGCTTCACTGTTAGGGTGAGGTAAGTTCGCACCCTGCTCCATTGTAGCCTACGAGAACACGATTTTGTTCGCACCTCACTTCCATAGCTTTGTGGCCTTCCGTGGCTTCGATACCATGTAGAAATTTCGATAGAAATTAATGTATTCTTGCGATTCTCCTTATCTAACAATTTCCTCCACTTGTTAAATATAGAATCACTTCTACTATTATTCTTGCAAAAGCAATTAAACCACGATCACAACCATAATGCACAAAGTGAAATATCGATAACACACAACACAGACATTTTAATGGGAAAGCGTAAAGCTAAAAACCCCACTATCATATATTATGTATATCATGAATCATGAAACAATCTCATACAAAACTCTAATCCAAGAGCTCTCAGTACAATACAATCATCTCACACTGTCATACACAAATCAACAAATACATGCGCCAATTTCCGTGTCCAAACAACCTACCTCCTCTGCACAATCTCTGTAATTCAAATTCTCACAATGAATCGAATGAATTCAATTGCCTAGTTTTCACATGCTCATAAGCATATCCAATGCATGTGTGAACAAATCACAACTGATATCCAGCTGTACCTTTCACCTATTATCTCAACTGGATGTCCATTGGAACTGACATGCATGTAGTTAACCGTGGTGAATCTTCAGTTGCATGTGAGTTCACTGATTGTGAATTAATGAATAATTAATTCACTGAACTCTCACTAGTACAAGTAGGCTTAACTCACTTAACTACACTTGTAATTCTATTAAAATTCCAATTCACTCAGTTATGAATGAGATGATAGATTAATATTTATTGTCTAATTTAATTAAGGGAAAAGTAAATTAGACACATGTTTCTTGTTGACTTTTCAACACTCCCTCTCAACAAGAAAGGGATTATCCTTCACCCCAATCCTGTCTCTATGATATTCGAATTTGCTCCTGGTGAGCACCCTCGTCAGAATGTCCTCATCCTAATCTTCCATAGGAATGTATTGAAGCAACATGATCTTCTGCTGCACACAATCTCTGAGATGATGATATTGGATATCTATATGCTTAGATCTGTCATGAAACACAGGATTAATTGAGAGTTTAATGCAACACTGATTATCACAATAAATCACTGTCGCATCTAAATGAGAACCAAACAAACCAACATAGATATTTCTCATCCAGATAGCCTCACATGTAGCTTGGCTTGCTGCCATGTATTCTACTTCTGCTGAACTAAGTGACACGGATCTCTGTTTCCTGCTGTACCAAGAAACAATTGTAGATCTAATACTAAAGATCCCTCTTGATGTGCTCTTTCTATCCGTTGGGATGCCTGCCCAATATGCTTCCATGAAGTCATGCAACTTCACCTCATCTATCTGTCTGTACCATAATCCATACTCAGATGTGGCCTTTAGATATCTCAGCACATGCTTACCCACCTTCCAAAAGAGTTTGGTAGGCTTAACCATCGCTTGACTTAGCTGGTTAACCACATAGAAAATGTTTGGTCTCGTGTTCACTAAATACATTAGCGAACCCACTAACTGTCGATAGACAGTAGCATCCACTACCTCTCCAGAATTAGCGTCCTCTTTCCTCCAGTTTCCTAGAAGAGGAGTATCCATTGGTTTGTAGCCCTCCATGTGAAACTTACCCAGTATTTCTCTTGTATACTTTCCTTGAGACACAAAAAGTTCACCATCTCGCTGCCATATTTCCAATCCAAGGAAATAATGAAGAAGGCCCAAATCCTTCATCTCAAACTCCTTTGCAAGGTCTTCCTTGCATGAGTGTATCAATTTCTCATCACCAGTCAATATTAAATCATCAACATAAAGCACAATGATTAAAAGCTTACCCTCCACCACAATTTGGTATAGGTTTGCATCCGCTTCACATTTAGTGAAGTCCAATCTGGTGAAATAGTTGTCTATCCGAGTGTACCAAGCACAGGGTGCTTGCTTCAGCCCATACAGTGCTATGTTGAGTCTACACACATGCGACTCTATGTCAAAGGTCTCAAAACCTTTTGGTTATTCAATGTACACTTCTTCCTCAATCATCTATTGAGGAATGCAGTTTTTACATCCATCTAATGAATGCACCAGCCCATCTGCGCTGAGAGTGCAAGGATGGATCTTATGGAAGAGTACCTTGTGACAGGTGCAAAGGTCTCACCAAAATCTATCCCCTCAATCTGTGAGAAGCCCTAGGCCACAAACCTATCCTTGTATTTCTCCACACTCCCATCAACAACTTTCTTTACCTTATAGATCCATATTGAACATACCACTGATTTATCGACCGGTCTTAGGACAACTTCCCATACACTGTTTTTGACAATGGATTCATACTCCTCTACCATAGCATCAACCCAAGTGGGGTCCTAGACTTCCTCCTAAAATGAAGATGGTTAATTCACAATACATTTTCTCATGAGAGCCATGTATCCAGCAAATCTATCAGAAGACTATCTTTGTTTGCACTGTGAAGTAGGGGCTCCTACATTCTATGCAGCATCTAGTCTCAATCTGTCAGCTTCCGTGGTGTGCTTTCTACCATTTTTGATGGATGGGTCTACTTGAGTAGTTTCCTCCACTCCATGAACCTCCTCATGTGGCTGATCCACATCTTGAGACTCATTGCATGGCTTTCCCCTCATTGAATTTTATATCCCATCACATAACAATTATATTACTATTCGGTAAATACACACGATAATTATGGGGTGTTTCTATGTACCCCACAAATATCCCAACTTTAGCAGTCAGTTCTAGCTTCTTCTTGGCATCCTTGTTCACATGCACAAAAATAGATGAGCCAAAAAATTTTAAATGTGAAACATCAGGTTTCTTACCAGTAAAAGCTTCTTCAGGTGTACTCATGCCAAGTACTCTATGAGGAAAAAGGTCCTGCACATAAACTGCAGTATTGCATGCTTCTGCCCACAAATGCATTGGTAGGCCATGATTATGCAACATCGCTCATGCTGCACCCACGATCGTTCTGTTCTTTCCCTCCGTGACCCCATTTTGTTGTGGGTTATGAGGCACTATGATTTCTCTTCGAATTCCTTCTCTGCTACAGAATTCTCTGAATTCATTAGATATGTATTCTCGACCATTATCGCTCCTTAGAGCCTTCACTTGCTTCCCCGACTCTTTCTCCACCAATGCTTTAAACTCACAGAACTTTGAGAATGTTTGATCCTTCTTCTGCATGAAGAATATCCAACATTTACGAGAAAAGTGATCAACAAAAATAACATAATACCTGTGTTTTGTTGTTAAAGCAACCGAGAATGGTCCACATACGTTCGCATGAATTCTCTCCAGGATCACCGAAGCACGGTTCTCCTTTTCATGAAAGGTGGACTTTACATACTTCTCCAGGGTGCACCTCTTGCACTGATCTGACTGAGAAAGAGTTCCCCTTGGAAGTCCAGTAGATATTTGCTGCATGATCTTCAAGGCTCCATGATGAAGATGGCCTAATCTACTATGCCATAATTCACCCTCATCCCGGCTCACCACTTTTTCTGCCTTGCCTATCATGGAAATACAACCATCTACCTCCAACATGTAGAGATTCTTAACTTGAATCCCTATCTTCTTGACTTGACCTGTTTCTTTATGTCCCATGTAGGCTTTACCACTGCTAAAAACAACATCATAGCCTTTGTCCTCCAACATTGCAACTGAGACCAAGTTTTTCTTCAGACCTGGAACATGCATAACATTTTTCAATTGAAATGGTTTACCTGAATCCCTCTGAAAGGTAATGGTACCAATACCAGTTGCACTGTATCATCCATCATTAGCCATCTCTATATGAATTCTGAGATCTTTCTCCTCCAAGTCAGTGAAAGACTCTCTATTTCCCGTCATGTGGAAGGAAGCACCACTATCCAAATACCACACCGATCCCGATGCACTTGAAGCCATGCATGCGATCAAAGTGAAATCAAGCTCAAATTTTGAGACAAGAGCCTCACCAGTTGCAAATCCAGCAACCGTCTTGTTCTTCTTCTTCTGCGGATAGTTAGTAGCGAGATGCCCATGTTCGTGACAGTGAAAACACTTCACTTTGGATAAATCAATCTTCTTGACTTTCGACTCGGATTTTGGATGGAATTTCTTCCCTTTCCCTTTCCTTGCCTTGGCAGTCAAAGCACAATCCTCTTCATCATCACGCTTTGATGAATATCCATCTTTGGTGTTCTGCCTGAACTCCTCTTGCAGTATATCCGACCATAGTCGTTCCCAATCCGACAATTTTTCCCTTAAATTGACAGAGTCTTGACAACTGTGCCAACTCTTAGGAAACCCTAGGAGCACCAAGATCACCAAATCATCAGAAACGACTATTATTCCCACACTTCCAAGTTCATCCTGACATTGGACAAACTTCATGAGATATTTTGGAATGGTGTCACCTTTCTCCATCTTGATCTTCCTCAGTTTATCTTTGAGTGCCAATTTCCTATGGTCACTACTATTTTGGAACAGATCCTTCAAAACCTTTCACATTGCATATGGTGTGGTTTTCCCATGGAGACTTGAGACAATGTGGTCTCGTACTACCTCCAAAAGAATCATCCTCGCCTTTGCCACTTTCTTTTTCCATGCATCAAGATTTGCAGTGTCTGTTGCATCCAACTTAGGAACATCTATGTCAATGTAACCCTTCAAGCCATTGTCTTCAAGTACTGCCTCCATCCTTTCCTTCCTGATGTGCTCTTTCTGTTCATCGGGATGACTGCCCAATATGCATCCGTGAAGCCATGAAACTTCACCTCATATGTCTGTCTGTACCATAATCCATACTCAGATGTTCCCTTCAGATATCTCAGGACATGCTTACCCGCCTTCCAAAAGAGTTTGGTAGGTTTAACCATCGCTTGACTTAGCCGGTTAACCGCATAGCAAATGTTTGGTCTTGTGTTCACTAAATACATTAGCGAACCCAGTAACTGTTGATAGACAGTAGCATCCACTACCTCTCCAGAAGTAGCATCCTCTTTCCTCTAGTTTCCTGGAAGAGGAGTATCCATGGGTTTGCAGCCCTCCATGTGAAACTTACCCAGTATCTCTCTTGTATACTTTCCTTGAGACACAAAAAGTTCACCATCTCGCTGCCATATTTCCAATCCAAGGAAATAATGAAGAAGGCCCAAATCCTTCATCTCAAACTCCTTTGCAAGGTCCTCCTTGCATGAACGTATCAGTTGCTCATCACCAGTCAATATTAAATCATCAACATAAAGAACAATGATTAAAAGATTACCCTCCACCACAATTTGGTATAGGTTTGAATCTGCTTCACTTTTGGTGAAGCCCAATCTGGTGAAATAGTTGTCTATCCGAGTGTACCAAGTATGGGGTTCTTGCTTCAGCCCATACGGTGCTCTCTTGTGTTTGCACACATGTGACTCTCTGTCAAAGGTCTCAAAACCTTCTAGTTGTTCAATGTACACTTCTTCCTCAATCATCCTATTGAGGAACACAGTTTTTACATCCATCTGATGAATGCACTAGCCCATCTATGTTGAGAGTGCAAGGATGGATCTTATGGAAGAGTACCTTACGACAGGTGAAAAGGTCTCACCATAATCTATCCCCTCGATCTATGAGAAGCCCTAGGCCACAAACTTGGCCTTGTATTTCTCCACACTTCCATCATCAGCTTGCTTTACCTTGTAGATCCATCTTGAACCTACCACTGATTTATCGACTGATCTTGGGACAGCTTCCCATACATTGTTTTTGACAATGGAGTCATACTCCTCTACCATAGCATCAACCCAATTGGGGTCCTACAATTCTTCCTGAAAGGAAGATGGTTCAGTCACAATACATTTGCTCATGAGAGCCATGTATCCAGCAAATCGATCAGGAGACTGCCTTTGTCTGCGCTGTGAAGTAGGGGCTCCTACATTCTGTGCAACATCTAGACTCAATCTGTCAGCTTTCGTGGTGCGCTTTCTGCCATTTCTGATGGATGGATATTCTTGAGTGGTTTCCTCCACTCCATGAACCTCCTCATGTGGCTAATCCAAATCTTGAGACTCATCCTTGGGAACCAACATTTCCTCTTCTGCATGCAAGTCTAGCTCCCTCTCAAGCGACAACCACATGGATTTCCCCTCATCAAATTTTATATGCTGTCGCATAATAGTGATATTACTGTTTGACAAATACACACAATAATTATGGGGTGTTTCTGTGTACCCCACAAATATCCCAACTTTTGCAGTCGGTTCCAGCTTCTTCCTAGCATCCTTGTTCACATGCACAAAAACAGATGAGCCAAAAATTTTTAAATGCGAAACATCAGGTTTCTTACCAGTAAAAGCTTCTTCAGGTGTACTTATGCCAAGTACTCTATGAGGACAATGGTTCTTCACATAAACCACAGTATTTCATTCTTCTACCCACAAATGCATTGGTAGGCCTTGACCATGCAACATCGCTTGTGCTGCACCCACGATCGTTCTGTTCTTTCTCTCCACAACCCCATTTTGTTGTGGGTTATGAGGCACTATGAGTTCTCTTTGAATTCCTTCTCTGTCGCATAAGTCTTTGAATTCATTAGAGATTTATTCTCCACCATTATCGCTCCTTAGAGCCTTCACCTGCTTCCCCGACTCTTTCTCCACCAATGCTTTAAACTCACAGAACTTTGAGAATGTTTGATCCTTCTTCTGCATGAAGAATATCTAGCATTTACAAGAAAAGTCATCAACAAAAATAACATAATACCTCTGTTTTTCTATTGAAGCAACAAAGAATGGTCCACACACCTCCACGTGAATTCTCTCTAGGATCATCGAAGCACGGTTCTCATTTTCATGAAAGGTGGACTTTACATACTTCTTCAAGGTGCACCCCTTGCACTGATCTGGCTGAGCAAGTGTTCCCCTTGGAAGTCCAGTAGATATTTGTTGCATGATCTTCAAGGCTCCATGATGAATATGGCCTAATCTCCTATGCCATAATTCACCCTCATCTCAGCTCACCACTTTTTTTGCCTTGCCTATCATGGCACTGCAACCATCTACCTCCAGCATGTAGAGATTCTTAACTTGAATCCCTATCTTCTTGACTTGACCTGTTGCTTTATGTCCCAAGTAGGCTTTACCACTACTAAAAACAACATCATAGCCACTGTCCTCCAACATTGTGACTGAGACCAAGTTTTTCTTCAGACCTAGAACATGCATAACATTTTTCACTTGAAATGGTTTACCTGACTCCCTCTGAAAGGTAATGGTACCAATACCAGTTGCACTGTATCATCCATCATCGCCCATCTCTATATGAATTCTGAGATCTTTCTCCTCCAAGTCAATGAAAGACTCTCTATCTCCCATCATGTGGAAGGAAGCGCCACTATCCAAATACCACACCGATCTCAATGCACTTGAAGCCATGCATGCGATCAAAGTGAAATCAAGCTCAAATTGTGAGACGAGAACCTCACCAGTTGCAGATCCAGCAATCGTCTTGTTCCTCTTCTTCTGCGGACAGTTAGTAGCGAGATGCCCATGTTTGTGACAGGGAAAACACTTCACTTTGAAAAAATCCTCTTCATCATCATGCTTTGATGAAGATCCATCTTTGGTGTTCCGCCTGAACTCCTCTTGCACTAGATCCGACCATAGTCGTTCCCAATACGACAATTTTTCCCTTCCATTGACAGAGTCTTGATAACTGTGCCAACTCTTAGGAAGCCCTAGGAGTGCCAAGCTCACCAAATCATCAGCAACGACTGTTATTCCAACACTTCCAAGATCATCCCGACATTGGACAAACTTCGTGAGATATTTTGGAATGGTGTCACCTTTCTCCATCTTGATCTTCCTGAGTTTATCTTTGAGCGCCAATTTCCTATGGTCGCTACTGTTTTGGAACAGATCCTTCAAAACATTCCACATTGCATATGGTGTGGTTTTTGCATGGAGACTTGAGACAATGTGGTCTCGTACTCCCTCCAACAGAATCCTCCTCTCCTTCGCCACTTTCTTTTGCCATGCATCAAGATTTGTAGTGTCTGTTGCATCCAGCTTAGGAGCATCTGCGTCAATGTAACCCTTCAAGCCATTGTCTTCAAGTACTGCCTCCATCTTGTCCTTCCAAGCAATGTAGTTTGAGCTACCCTCGAGTGCATACTCTAACCTCAAGCCATTGAAAGACATTTTCGATCTTGAATCAAGTGTCGCACCAAGAAAATATTGCAAATTTGAATGTTATCAAACCACCAAAACTCAACTTCTACAATCCCTTTTCTCTCGGAGGTTCGCACCCCACCTGAGAGTAGCATGAGGGAAGTTCGCACCCTACCTGTGTGTAGCCTACAAACTTGCATGGGAAGTTCACACCCTGCTCCACTATAGCCTGCGAGAATGCCAATGAAGTTCTCACCCTACTTCACTATTAGCGTGAGGGAAATTCACACCCTGCTCCACTGTAGCCTGTGAGAATGCCAATGAATTTGGCACTCTGCCTTTGCCTATGGTGCGAGAATTTCTATTCTTGAAATCACCAAAAGTTTTCAATACTAGGGTTCACACCCTGCTAGAGACGGGACCTGCGAGAACATGATTTTGTTCGCACCTCACTTCCGTAGCTCCGTGGCCTTCCGTGGCTCTGATACCATGTAGAAATTTCGATACAAATTAATGTATTCCTGTGATTCTCCTTATCTAAAAATTTCTTCCACTTGCTAAATACATAATCGCTTCTACTATTATTCTTGCGGAAGCAATTAAACCACAATCACAACCACAATGCACAAAGTGAAATATCAATAACACACAACATAGAAGTTTTACCAGGAAAGCCTAAAGCTAAAAACCCCACTATCATATATTATGTATATCATGAATCATGAAACAATCTCATAAAAAACTCTAATCAAAGAGCTCTCAGTACAATACAATCGTCTCACACTGTCATACACAAATCAACAAATACATGTGCCAATTTTTGTGTCCAAACAGCCTGCCTCCTCTGCACAATCTCTGCAATCCAAATTCTCACAATGAATCGAATGAATTCAATTGCCTAGTTTTCACATGCTCATAAGCATATCCAATGCATGTGTGAACAAATCACAACTAATAGCCAACTGTCCCTTTCACCTGTTATCTCAACTAGATGTCCATTGGAACTGACATGCATGTAGTTAACTGTGGTGAATCTTCAATTGCATGTGAGTTCACTGATTGTGAATTAATGAATAATTAATTCACTGAACTCTCACTAGTACAACTAAGCTTAACTGACTTAACTACACTTGTAATTCTGTTACAATTCCAAATCACTCAGTTATGAATGAGATAATAGATTAATATTTATTGTCTAATTTAATTAAGGGAAAAGTAAATTAGACACATGTTTCTTGTTTACTTTTCAACACTCCCTCTCAACAAGAAAGGGATTATCCTTCACCCCAATCCTGTCTCTATTATATTCGAATTTGCTCCTGGTGAGCGCCTTCGTCAGAATGTCCACATCCTGATCTTCCGTAGGAATGTATTGAAGCAACATGATCTTCCGCTGCACATAATCTATGAGATGATGATATTGGATATCTATATACTTAGATCTGTCATGAAACACAGGATTAATCGAGAGTTTAATGCAACTCTAATTATCACAATAAATCACTGTCGGATCTAAATGAGAACCAAACAACCAACCAAGATCTTTCTCATCCAGATAGCCTCACATGCAGCTTGGCTTGCTGCCATGTATTTTGTTTCCACTAAACTAAGTGCCACAGATCTTTGTTTCCTGCTGTACCAAGAGAGAACTGTAGATCCGATACTAAAGATCCCTCCTGATGTGATCTTTTTGTTCGTTGGGCTGCCTGCCCAATATGCATCTGTGAAGCCATGCAACTTCACCTCATCCATCTGTTTGTACCATAATCCATACTAACATGTTCCCTTCAGATATCTCAGGACATGCTTACCCACCTACAAAAAGAGTTTGGTAGGCTTAACCATCACTTGACTTAGCTGGTTAACCACATAGCAAATGTCCAGTCTCATGTTCACTAAATACATTAGCAAACCCACTAATTGTTGATAGACAGTAGCATCCACTACCTCTCCAGAAGTAGCATCCTCTTTCCTCCAGTTTCCTGGAAGAGGAGTATCCATGGATTTGCATCCCTCCATGTGAAACTTACCCAGTATCTCTCTTGTATACTTTCCTTGAGACACAAAAAATTCACCATCTCGCTGCCATATTTCCAATCCAAGGAAATAATGAAGAAGGCCCAAATACTTCATCTCAAACTCCTTTGCAAGGTCCTCCTTGCATGAGTGTATCAGTTGCTCATCACCTGTCAGTATTAAATCATCAACATAAAGCACAATGATTAAAACCTTACCCTCTACCACAATTTGGTATAGGTTTGCATCCGCTTCACTTTTGGTGAAGCCCAATCCGGTGAAATAGCTACCTATCTGAGTGTACCAAGCACAGGCTGCTTTCTTCAGCCCATACAGTGCTCTCTTGAGTCTGCACACATGCGACTCTCTATCAAAGGTCTCAAAACCTTCTGGTTGTTCAATGTACACTTCTTCCTCAATCATCCTATTGAGGAACGCAGTTTTTACATCCATCTGATGAATGCACCAACCCATCTATGTTGAGAGTGCAAGGATGGATCTTATGGAAGAGTACCTTGCGACAGGTGCAAAGGTCTCACCATAATCTATCCCCTCGATCTGTGAGAATCCCCATGCCAAAAACTTGGCCTTGTATTTCTCCACACTCCTATCAACAGCTTTCTTTACCTTGTAGATCCATCTTGAACCTACCACTGATTTATCGACCAGTCTTGGGACAACTTCCCATACACTGTTTTTGACAATGGAGTCATACTCTTCTACCATAGCATCAACCCAAGTGGGGTACTGCACTGCTTCTTGAAAGGAAGATGGTTCATTCACAATACATTTGCTCATGAGAGCCATGTATCTAGTAGGTCGACCAGGAGACTGTCTTTGTTTGTGCTGTGAAGTAGGGGCTCCTACATTCTATCCAGCATCTAGTCTCAATCTGTCAGCTTCCGTGGTGCGCTTTCTACCATTTCTGATGGATGGATCTGCTTGAGTAGTTTGCTCCACTCCATGAACCTCCTCATCTAGCTGATCCACATCTTGGGACTCATTCTTTGGAACCAACAGTTCCTCTTCTGTTTGCAAGTCTAGCTCCCTCTCAAGCGACAATCGCATGGCTTTCCCCTCATCGAATTTTATATCCCGTCGCATAACTGTCATATTACTGTTGGGAAAATACACATGATAATTATGGGGTGTTTCTGTGTACCCCACAAATACCCAACTTCAACAGTCGGTTCCAGCTTCTTCCTAGCATCCTTGTTCACATGCACAAAAACAGATGAGCCAAAAAAATTTAAATGCGAAACATCAGGTTTCTTACCAATAAAATATTCTTCAGGTGTACTCATGCCAAGTACTCTATGAGGACAACGGTTCTACACATAAACCACAGTATTGCATGCTTCTTCCCACAAATGCATTGGTAGGCCCTAATCATGCAACATCATTCATGTTGCACCCACGATCGTTCTGTTCTTTCTCTCCATGCCCCATTTTGCTGTGGGTTATGAGGTGCTATGAGTTCTCCTTGAATTCCTTCTCTACTACAGAAGTCTTTGAATTCATTAAATATGTATTCTCCACCATTATCACTCCTTAGAGCCTTCACTTGCTTCCCCGACTCTTTCTCCACCAATGCTTTAAACTCACAGAACTTTGAGAATTTTCTATTTTCTTTTGCATGAAGAATATCCAACATTTACGAGAAAAGTCATCAACAAAAATAACATAATACCTATGTTTTTCTATTGAAGCAACCAAGAATGGTCCACACACGTCTGCGTGAATTCTCTCCAGGATCACTGAAGCACGGTTCTCCTTTTCATGAAAGGTGGAATTTACATACTTCCCCAGGGTGCACCCCTTCCATTGATCTGACTAAGCAAGTGTTCCCCTTGGAATTCCAGTAGATATTTGTTGCATGATCTTCAATGCTCCATGATGAAGATGGCCTAATCTCCTGTGCCATAATTTTCCCTCATCTTGGCTCACCACTTTTTCTGCCTTGCCTATCATGGCACTACAACCATCTACCTCCAGTGTGTAGAGATTCTTAACTTGAATCCCTATCTTCTTGACTTGACCTGTTGCTTTATGTCACAAGTAGGCTTTACCACTGCTAAAAACAACATCATAGCCTCTGTCCTCCAACATTGCGACTTAGACCAAGTTTTTCATTAGACTTGGAACATGCATAACATTTTTCAATTGAAATGGTTTACCTGACTCCCTCTAAAAGGTAATGATACCAATACCAGTTGCACTATATAGTCCATCGTCGCCCATCTCTATATGCATTCTAATATCTTTCTCCTCCAAGTCAATGAAAGACTCTCTATCTCCTGTCATGTGGAAGGAAGCACCACTATCCAAATACCACACCAATCCCGATGCACTTGAAGCCATGCATGCGATCAAAGCAAAATCAAGCTCAAATTGTGAGACAAGAGCCTCACTTGTTGCAGATCCAACAACCATCTTGTTCTTCTTCTTCTGTGGACAGTTAGTAGCGAGATGCCCATGTTCGTGACAGTGAAAACACTTCACTTTGGACAAATCAATCTTCTTGAATTTTGACTCGGATTTTGGATGGAATTTCTTCCCTTTCCCTTTCCTTGCCTTGGCAGTCAAAGCACAATCATTTTCATCATCATGCTTTGATGAAGATCCATCTTTGGTGTTCCACCTAAACTCCTCTTGCACTAGATCCGACCATAGTCGTTCCCAATCCGACAATTTTTCCCTTCCATTGACATAGTCTTGATAACTGTGCCAACTCTTAGGAAGCCCTAGGAGTGCCAAGCTCACCAAATCATCAGCATTGACTATTATTCCCACACTTCCAAGCTCATCTCGACATTGGACAAACTTCGTGAGATATTTTGGAATGGTGTCGCCTTTCTCCATCTTGATCTTCCTGAGTTTATCTTTGAGCACCAATTTCCTATGGTCACTACTATTTTGGAACAGATCCTTCACAACCTTCCACATTGCATATGGTGTGGTTTTCCCATGGAGACTTGAGATAATGTGCTCTCGTACTCCCTCCAATAGAATCCTCCTCACCTTCGCCGCTTTATTTTGCCATGCATCAAGATTTGCAGTGTCTGTCGCATCCGACTTAGGAACATCTGCGTCAATGTAACCCTTCAAGCCATTGTCTTTGAGTACTGCCTCCATCTTGTCCTTCCAAGCAATGTATTTAGAGCTGCCCTCAAGTGCATACTCCAACCTCAAGCCATTGAAAGACATTTTTGATCTTGAATCAAGTGTCGCACCAAGAAAATCTTTCAAATTCAAATGTTATCCAACCACCAAAACTCAACTTCTACAATCCCTCTTCCCTGAGAGGTTTGCACCCCACATGAGGGTAGCCTGAGGGAAGTTCACACCCTGCCTGTGTGTAGCCTACGAACTTGCCTGGGAAGTTTGCACCCTGCTCCACTATAGCCTACGAGAATGCTAATGAAGTTTGCACCCTGCTTCACTGTTAGGGTGAGGGAAGTTTGCACCCTGCTCCACTATAGCCTGTGAGAATGCCAATGAAGTTCACACTCTGCCTTTGTCTAGGGTGCGAGAATATTTGTTCTTGAAATCACCGAAAGTTTTCAGTACTAGGGTTCGCACCTTGCTAGAGACGGGACCTGCGAGAACATGATTTTGTTCACACCTCACTTTCATAGCTCCGTGGCCTTCCATGGCTCTGATACCATGTATAAATTTTGATACAAATTAATGTATTCYTGTGATTCTCCTGATCTAACAATTTCTGCCACTTGTTAAGTACATAATTGCTTCTACTATTATTCTTGCGGAAGTAATTAAACCACAATCACAACCACAATGCACAAAGTGAAATATCAATAACACACAACACATAAGTTTTACCAGGAAAGCGTAAAGATAAAAACCCCACTATCATATATTATGTATATCATGAATCATGAAACAATCTCATACAAAACTCTAATCCAAGAGCTCTCAGTACAATACAATTGTCTCACACTGTCATACACAAATCAACAAATACATGCACCAATTTCCATGTCCAAATAGCCTGCCTCCTCTGCATAATCTCTGCAATCTGAATTCTCACAATGAATCGAATGAATTAGATTGCCTAGTTTGCACATGCTCATAAGCATATCCAATGCATGTGTGAACAAATCACAACTGATAGCCAACTGTCCCTTTCACCTGTTATCTCAACTGTATGTCCATTGGAACTGACATGCATGTAGTTAACTGTGGCGAATCTTCAATTGCATGTGAGTTCACTGATTGTGAATTAATGAATAATTAATTCACTGAAATCTCACTAGTACAACTAAGCTTAACTCACTTAACTACACTTGTAATTTTGTTACAATTCCAAATCACTCAGTTATGAATTAGATAATAGATTAATATTTATTGTCTAATTTAATTAAGGGAAAAGTAAATTAGACAGATGTTTATTGTTGACTTTTCAACAATTATTACCTTGCATACTCTATCCTTAGTCTTGCAAGCTATCATGAACAAAATGTTCCTTTGCACTGGTTTTTCAACCTTTGGCTCTGGTTTTAAGAGAACCTTCTTCATCATCAAATCTTTCCCATCTTTTACACCTTCTGCTTCAACATTTCTCTTCTGTGCTTCTGTAATGTGAGCTTATCCTCCTTCTTTCTTTCTCTTGGGGCATTCCCAAGACTTGTGTCTTGTCTTTCCATAGGAATAACATTTCACTTCTCCTCCTCTAGCTCTTCCCCTTCCTCTAGGAAAAGAGTTTCTACCACCACTCTGTCTCCCTCGAGAACTTTCTCCTCTTTCAGAGTGACTATGTGGTTTCTTAGTCTCACCTTTTGGCTTATGTGTCTTGTCATGGAAAATTCCCTTCCGTCTGTTTAAACTTCAACCTCTGGCTCATTCACTCTTTTTTCTTTTCAACTTCTCTTATGCTATCAACGTAATCTGATAAGCATCCTTCACTGTCCTTACTGTCATCATGTTGACTTCGTCCTGGATTTCATATCTTAGGACATTGATATACCTGGCAATTTTTTCATCATCTCTCTCTCTCTCTCTCTCTTTGTCCAACCCTAATGTTCAGTCTATAGAAATCCTCTGTGTACTCTTTCACGGTCATTCCTTTCTGTCTTGGGTTCTACAATCTTCTAAATAGATCTATCTGATAGTCCTTGGGTATGAATTTAGTCTTTAACTTGGCCACCATAATATCCCAGCTTTTAATCTTTTGTTTTCCTTTGCTGCTTCTGTCAGCCTGCAAGTCATCCCACCACAATGTTGCATGTCCTTTTAACCCGATGAAATCATGTTTCACCTTTTTCTCCTCATTGACATATTCATATTCGAAATACTTGTCCATTGATTTTATCCAATCAATAAATTCTTCCGCGTCTAAATTACCTTCATACATTGGGATGTCTATCTTTGCTCTAGCTCCCAACTTGACAACCTCTTTCAACAAGCATTATTCTGTAGCATCCTCCACTACAACTTCTTCAACTTCCACTTCTTCATCTCTGCATCACTGACGTCTTCAACATTTGTTGCTCTCCTTTACATTGTTTCTATGGAATCCAATCTTGCTCGCATTTCTCTCATCTTCCTTTCCATAGCTTGATTTGCTACAGGTGGCTCTGAACGTCTCCTAGGTGGAATTATGTTGATGTATCTAATACCACTTGATGATATTAGGCTATCTCCTTCGTCTCCTTTTCCCACATAAATCAATTATGTGTCTTCTCTGATACCACTTGATGCAACCCCCCTTCCCTCTTGGGGATTCTGTGACCTCCTAGTCTTGGGTCTTCAAATTCCTTGAATCGAATTGTCTTTTCAAGTCTTCAATAGACCTAGAACGAGTGACACACGGGTCCCTTTGATGTTACTTGGAGGTTTGAGTTACCCGCAACCCTTCTCTATGGCATTTTGGAAACACTAAAATTACGAGTGCTATCCTCTGTGCTAGAATCTTTCTCCTATGTGACCATGGGTTGTGACCGTGGGTTAGCTCTTCGTAACTTCGGGCTTCAAAAATATCATGACCTCCATCTTTGGTTACTTATGAAACACTTTCTTCCAAATTCATGGATCTCTACCACATGTCCACCTAGATCTGATGGTCCAGCTATACTTCGGGTTTCGTGACTTCATGAGGATTCCACCCACTCCACACATCAATTTTCCGGACCTCTATCTCCTAGATTTTCTAATCCATTGCCATGTATCCTTCTCATAGTTAATGGCTAGGATTCACTTCGCGACTTCGGTGATCCTACTTCTCGACACTTTAAACACTCTGAAATCCAAAATGCCTAAATGTTTCACGACTAACCTTCGTGTAAATTTTCCCAGATCTAATGGTCTGGAATGATCTCGATCCCTCTTGGATGGATCTAGCTCACTAAAATTTTTAAACCTTAAAGGGTTCCCTCCTTTGAATATTTCTCGTCGCTCTCCCTATTGAGATTGTTCTTTCTCAAAAATTTTCCTCCTTAGAGTGCCCTCTTTGAAACGCAGTCAAATTTCAGCATGTGGACACCTTGTAACAGGTCCTCCTTCACGACTTTGCTTCTCTTTGGATGACTTTCACCACTCCTCATGAAATTCTGAGTCAAAAGTCTCTATCTCACACTCCTTGTGGACAATATGCACTCTCTGCATGCAAAGCTCCAAGTTACCTCTCTTGGAATTGTTCCTCCCTAACACTCTGAATTTCTTCAGAATGATTCCTTCGACACCCAACTCAATATCGATTCTATGCACACCTTGTGACCAACCTCCTTCAGCTTAATCTCTTTAAGGAGACTATGCACTCCTTGCAAAAATTCTCAAAGGTTCAATCAGTTCCTCCTGAACGATATGGAATTGAGTGAGGTTCATCTTACACACACTCTCAGACTATCTCTTCTAAACTTTCTTAGTCACTATGGACTCTGTCACACACACCTTGCAGACACTATGCACTCTTTGCACAAATAAAGTTCGCATTATCTCTTCTGAGCTTCTGAGTCTAAATAGACCCTGTCAACGCACTCCTTGCAGACATGATACACACTTGCACTTGCTCGTAGAAGAGAAACAATTGAAGCTTGTCTAAATATTCACAGATTCATACATTCAACCATGTAAACACATTCATACATAAGAACAAGAAAATAAAAAAGAATTGAAAGTAAACAAAAGGTCTACCATTCATTCATTCAGATAGACACAACGACACCATACACTTGGAACAATGCTCCTCTGTTATATTCATTCAACTGGAAATGTACATGGGCTCATACAATACTATGATAAGCTTCAACAACTTCTACAACAACTATGTCAATAACTTCAACAACAACTATCAACAACTAGAATGCCAACAACCACTATCAACAACCTCCTCTGGGAAACAATAAAAATCTCTATACAAGAGGGGATCTTTCAGCCTTTGCCTCCAACTACTCTAGAGATATCCTATCGAAATAAAAACATTCAAATACTTAGGATTTATTACAATAAATATTTGTGACATACTGATAAGATCGAACACATCAAATTTGTACTGCACGCAACTTCATTAAAAAAAATTACATCTTCTGACTATCTCATGCGATCATCCAGCTACAAAACATTAAAGATGTTCTTAAATTACAATCCTTTCAAAATATTTACATGATACATCACTTTAAAATTTAAAATTCACTTCAAAATGTGCGCTAGGCGTTGAGTTGTCCTCCACTCACACTTTGTTGGTGATGCTCCTGCATCAAAAGAACTCCTTGAAGTCATCATCTTCTTTGTATTCCTCTTTGTATGTATAATGGGTAAAAGGATGCATGTGCATTAGAGTTCCAAAAGTTGTAATGTTGTATGTGGGTGGTTGTGAAAGCATGTATTCCAACTTGTTTTTGCTAGCATTCTTATACTTTATGACCAAATGAAATTGATGTAAGAACCCCATCCATTTGTAGTGCATGGTTTTTTGTAACTTACTCTGGGCCCACAAATACTGGAGCAATTGATGATATGTGTGGGTGATGGTTTCCTTGTCCATCAAATAGTGCTTCCACTTTTTGACAACTTGTACCAAGGCATAGAGCTCCTTGTCATAGGTAGGTTAGTTGAGTACCAGCCCATGAAATACTTCAGAATGACAACATACATGCCTTCCTCCTTGCAACAAGAATTCTCCCATGGCATACTCACTTGCATCTATCTCCACTTCAAAGGGATTCTGCAAGTTTGGTAGCGTGAGCACTAGTGCTCGACTGATCTTTCTTTTCATCTCATCAAAGGAACTCTGTTGATTCTTCCCCCACATGAAACTCTTTTTGCCCACTATTATTTCATGGAGTGGTGCAACTACTATTGAAAACAAAGTTATGAACTTTCGCGAGTATTGTGCTTCCCCCCAAAAGCTCCTAATTTCTATGAAATTTGTAGGAACTAGCCATTTCATGATGGCCTCCATCTTGCCAAGATCTATATTGAGCTTGTATTACCAATAAAATATACCAGATACACCAAATACTATTGAGAAAACTCACATTTATTGAGATTGACCAGTAGCTAGTGCTTCATTAGGGTCTCTAACACTTGCATAAAATGTGAGATGTGCTCCTCCTAGGTAACACTATAAACCAATATATCATCCAAATAGACAATAACAAATGAATCTAGATAAGGGCATAAAACATCATTTGTTAGTCTCATAAATGTAGTTGGTTCATTGCATAAACTAAATGACATAACCAACCACTCATACAAACCTTGCCTTGTCTTGAAGGAAGTCTTCCATGTATCTTGATCTTCTTTGACTTGTACCTGGTGATATCTTGATTTCAAATCCATATTAGTGAAGTACTTAGCATGCAACAATTGGTGCAATAGATCATCGATCCTGGGCAGAGAGTATCTATTCTTCATTGTAATCTTGTTCAAGTCCCTGTAATCAATACACATTTTCCAAGTCCCATCCTTCTTGGGCACAATTATGATGGGTGACCCACAAAGTGAGGTACTTGGCCGATTCACTCTGTGCCCCAATAACTGTTGCAACTACTTCTTTATTTTGTTTTCTTCCAGAACGAGCTGTCTATACAACCCAATTTTCGGCAAGGGGGAGTCTAGCAATAATTGGATTTTGTGCTCCACTTCCCTCTTAGGTGGTATCCCTTTAGAATCTTGGAAAATTCCTCTGTATGCCTTTAGAAATTCCTACAATTCATGTTTTTTCTTTTTATTACACCCTTCCAGGAATTTCTTTACCTCTAACAACTCGTCACCAGAATGATTTTCCCTTAGGAAAAGTAAAACATATTTCTTGCTAGAATTGATCACTTTCTTAGCTTGATTGACACTTACCAATGAAATTTTCATTTTCCCTTGTGCATGTTGATGATGAAGGATTTACTGTACTTGATGAGGTGGTACTGGTTGGCTCTCCACATGAAGATATAATCCCTCATATACATGTAGGGGCTTCCAAAAAATACTATGCATACATTTAGTGGTATTATGCCCAATTCTACTTCATAAAAACAACACTTACAACAAATTTAATCTTGCACTTCTTTGTTACCTTGATCTTTGCATATTTATTTACCCAACCTAATGGATACGTAATAGGATGATCGTCAACCTCCAACCCAAGCTTGCTGACTAGTTCCATTGCTATGATATTATCCTATGTACTAGAGTTGAACAAAGCATCTATATTGGTCTTCTTGACCTAGATATTGATGTAAAAGAGCTTGGTGATATCCTTCTCTTATTGGTGATGAAGGCTACTCAGATTCACCTCCTTTTGCAAAGATGCAAATAAAATATTTTCATCCACATTAGAGCTAATTTCAACCTGGTTGCTCAAATTTGTGGCTAGAAGGTTCTTTTTCTTTCCATCCTTCTTATTGTTCTTCGGGTTCAACTTTGGATGTAGTTTCTAGGACTTTTCCTCAGCGTGACCATAAATATTGCAATGGTTGTAATGGTTGTTAGGATACTTGCACTAATGTGAAATGGTTGATGTCTTATTATCATTTCCCTCTTTCCACTTCTTCCTCCCCTCCTTGGAAGCTTCCTAGTGTTGTTTCCGCTTGGAACCACTTGGTTTCCCTTTCTTGTGGCCTATGTTTTCCAGATACTATTCATGTACACATTCCTTGTCCATTGTTCTTGGATTGAAGAGAATCACCTTATTTCATAGATGAATGTGTAAACCCCTAGATACTTAAGGATTACATCTAGGTGTTAGAATATAGAAGATGGTGTGCTCGTTTTACCATTGACGATACCTACATCACCCAACCATAGGCCGAAGCCTCCCTCCAAGAACCTTAACCTTGACTGAGAATTCCTCCGGAAGTAAACCCTAGGCTAGATAGCCAAACAAAGAGTAGCACATCAATCCCCAAGGATAGCACATCACAAAAAGATGATCAGATAGTCCAAACCCTAGCCAAGAGATATTCAAGCCAATACTGAGAACTAGTTGTTGTTGCAACCCTCCTCCAAACCTGCAACCCTCCTCCAAACCTGCGCACCAGACTACAACTGTAGTGCGCACCAACTGGGAAACTGCAATTCTGAGATGCTGCAAATGAGAACTGGCGCCTTGTATTTATAGTAATCTTACCAGTTTTGCTGGGGAGGAATTCTCCTTCTGGATAAGTGTCTGTTCAGTATATTATTATTATTTATGGCTGACTTCTTCTTTTGGAGGCTAATAACCTAATATAAGTTATCTTCTTGAGCCGACAAGGATTCTAGGGTTATTAGCCAACTCATTAGGGTTTCTCTTGCTTCTCGGAGTCTTCTATTCTTGTTAAGTTCACACATGGGGGTAAATACCTCACGCAGCTACCATAATATTAACACTCCCTCCTAGCTAGAGAGGTATTTATAGGTAATGGACTTGAGCACAAAACATACCATTTACTCGGTAGCATCAATATAGTCATCTATACTATTTCATGACTAGATCATGATCATCACCATCACCATCAACTGCATCATCTCTAAAAACCATACTTCATCTGAGTAGTTAGATATGATGCTGGATAAGTCACTCTCACCATAAAGTGATACAAGAGGAGTAAAATCTCTGAACTGTTTTCCGTCTGGAAAATCTCTGTTCATCATTCATCTGAATGATCATTATCTCCAATAAACTGCTGATAGTCTTCAAGGAAATTAGAACAAGGATAGAACACACCCGTGTCTATTCATGGTAGTACATAACTACAATCCAGTGGTTCACTACCACATCAAGTAATACATAAGTACTTGATCAACAACGTATGGTTATGAACAGTGAAACATATTCACCACAATAGTCCTCATCTACTGTCATATAGTCTTCATAACAAACATCTGAGAGAAACCTGCATAGAAACATTGTTATGATAAAAATTGTATCATCTAGGCCAATCTTTCACTCATGTCTGTGAGATCTGAAAGAATGTCTGCCACCACAGTAGTTTTCATCTACATAAAAACAATGTTATGATATAGATTGAATTATTTGGACTACTCTTTCACTCACATCTATGAGCTCTGAAAGAATATCTGCCTCACGATCAGTGGAACATATCCACCACAGTAGTATATCTCTATTGTCGATAACAATCATCTGATGCCATCCTGCATAGAAAATACTGTTAAAGATAAATTGAATCCTCTAGGCCAATCTTTCACTCACATTTGTGAGATCTGAAAGAATGTTTTCCCTCATCAGCAATGGGCCATCTGCCCTATTTTTCACAAACAAGGAAGAAGGATTATTTTTGATTTCTAAGCCTAGACCATTTCTCACCCTGGGCCATTCCTCCGACACTAAACAAAGTGTAACTTGGAGAGAATGAGTCTGCCCTCAAGAAATGTTTGAACCATTCCTTACCCCAGGCCATTCCTCCGACACTAAACAAAGTGTAACTTGAAGGGAATGAGTCTGCCCTAAGGAATGACTGTCCTGGACTATTCCCCACCCTGGGCCATTCTTCCGACACTAAACAAAGTGTAACCTGGAGAGAATGAGTCTACCCTCAAGGAATAACTGTCCCTGATAGCTGAGCCTGGACTATTCCCCACCCTGGGCCATTCCTCCAACACTAAAAAAAGTGTAACCTGGAGAGAATGAGTATTCCCTCGAGGAATGTTTGTCCTGCATCAACCTCCAAAATGGACGATTCTTTGAAACTGCTCACAACTGTGAACTTCAAAAGAATGACTACCTAGTGAGGCAGACCATTCAACTTGACCACTACTCAGAGTGACTGCCAAGAAGAATGATTGTCCTAGACCACTCCCCATAATGGGAAGTCGTTGTCTATGATACATCGGCAATCAGTGTGCCTCCCATGTTAACTACAATGGGAAGCCAATGTCCGTCAGAAATCTCAATCCACTTTCCAAATAGGAAAGCATCTGTCCAATCTGGACTAATTTTCAATTACAAAGATAAATAATATTTTCAATGCTCCCTCCTAACTGGAGAGTTATTTCAATCACAAAAATAAATGCTTGCGTACCTTCTTCTAGTTTGGAGAGTCTTCCCTTCCAGCTAAGAGAGTCATTTCCATGAGCTCTAGCTTGAGTATGCAAGTTCTTTCATTTTGGATAGAAGATTTACTGAAATGTTTGCTCATCTACAGAGACATGTATTGGAGAATCACTTTCTCCTTTCTGGACTTCATCATGGATAGTGTAATGCTTGCACTTCAGTCTGGAACACTGTGAAGGTGTCATGTAGATCTGAACAATAGAGTATATCATAGTTGGAGAACTGGAACATATCCATGTGGTACTTCTTCTGTCATCGTGAGATTCGATCTTCTGAGTAGTCATCTTGATGTTATAGGAAATCTTCACCACGCTTCTGTTGTGCACTGGAGGTTCTCCTCCAAGTTGTCTTCTTCTTATCTGCATATAGGAGTCTCTTTCTGGTATGCCTCAAAGTCTTGAGATTKCTCTTCATATGCTCTTTATTCAATTTCTCTGGAGAACATTCTTTGCATTTGTTTGATGTAGAATTCTGAATCATGGATGTTGCGGATGATATAATGATTCATGCAGTGATATGTCCGGTGTACTGGAACAAGTAATCATCATAGTCTTCTCCCTCCATCTGGGAGAACCTCTGGTTCTGGATCTCGCAATGCTTTCATTCATAAGTCTTCCGTACACTGTTCTTCATCACGACTTTCAGTTCTTCTGCTTGATTGCTTTTAGTGAGTTCATATCAGGCTGGTAATCTTCAAATTCTTGATACAATGACTGGTTGTTCTAGTTCTTCTTTCTTGGAATCTTCATGTTCTTCTTCATGTTTTTCTTTAGCTCTTGGGTCCATGGAGTTTCTTATAGATTTCATGCCCTAGAGATTCCACTTCTTCCTTTCATCATAGAATCACGGATCTGGATGGACAACCAGGAATACTTTAAGGATTTTCTTCGAAGAGGTATTCTTCTGCGGTTGAGCTAAACACATACTGTCTTTCATGGATGCTACCATGGATATATGCATTTCATCATCTTCAATGGATCATAGGATTATATCCCTCCTAATCCTTGCTTCATGTAAGAGTGCATATAATCGGCTCCTTCCGTCTGATAGAGTCCATACTTTCATTTGCATCCTTATTGTCTTCTACAGTATATAATTGGCTCTCTCTGTCTAACAGAGTCCATGCTTCCATCTTAGTTGTCGTCATAAGTCTTTCTCCAATTTCTCTTGATGTCTGACTTCTAAGTCTCCTCAAGATTGATTCTAATTTCATCTTATCTTGTAATAGCTTTCACATGATATATTTCATTCTTTCATATGTAATATCTAGTGATATTCATTCTTATCTTATTGTTCTTCCATAGGTATAGTTCTTCTTGGAACACATTATCTTCCAAGAGATAGATATACAAGATATGTACAAAGATGATGCAAGCAAGATATGTACAAGAAAATAAGAAGAGTTTTGTTACCTTTTAGAAGAAATATCTTCCATCCTGCCTAGTCTTCTTTGCAGGTTCCTTTTCTTCGGCAATTGATGCTTCATGTTTCTTCTTCCTTTTCTTTAGCTTGGGACACTGATCACTGTAGTGACCATACTTTTGATAGTTGAAGCACTGTATTTATGAAATGTCTTATCTTTGTTTTGGCTTCCTTCTTGAATTGAACTTTCTTTTGTCCCTGAAGTTATTGAATCTTGTTGTGAAGGCTTGATCATCTTATTTCTTTCGAGGTTTCTCTTTTGCATTGATCCTTGATTCTTATTGAGAACAACAAGTCCAAAGTTCTTCAAATGTCGGGTACTCCTTCCTTGTGTTCATGCTTGCGGAAAATGCATCCCATGTCTTGGGAAGACCATTGAGTACTATGTTCACCAATTCCTTTTCTGAAGTGATCTCTTCAATAGCTTGTAGTTGATCTCTTAACTGGGAGAACCTTACAAAGTATGATGTTATGATGTCGTCATTATTCATCTTCATGTCACATAGCTCATTCTTCAGACTCGTAACTTGTCCAATGTTTCTGACTGAGAAGAGATTTGTTAGGGCATCATACATCTTCTTCGATGATTCAAGATGGGAGATGTAGGGTATCAAGTGGTCTTTTATGGAATCCACCATGATACTCATGGCATTGATGTCGACATCTTTGAACTTCTCCATAGCTGCAATGTTCTGTGGTTCCTTCTCTTCTCCTTCTTTAAACTATGGCTTCACGATCTTTCCTTTCACAATATCCATCACTTTATTCTTAGCAAGGATGAGGTCAATCCTTGTCTTCCATGCTCTGAAGTTAGAATCTCCATCTAGCTTGTTCTCAGACTTCATAGAGTTCATCATGGCTTGCTTGACTTGGTCAAACCCTAGATTTGACTAGAAATCCAAACTTCACGTCTTGGCCTTCTGAGAGTACTAGGAGATGCACTGGGCTAGGGCGCACTGATCTATCCAGAGATTAGGTCAATCTCGTCACTTAAGGTGCCTCGACAAGAGGTTTAGGGTTTCTGCAGCTGCTTCTGCTAGTAACCCTAGCTGCAGTGCTTTTGAAAACTGCTCCTGCTAGTAACCCTAGCGATAGTACCTCAACGAGCTCAATATCTAGCGACTATGTTTCCTTCCAACATTTTAGGCTGACTGAAGGGGTGTGGGCCCATAACCTATTAGAATATAGAAGATGGTGTGCTTGTTTTACCATTGACGATACCTTCATCACCCAACCATAGGTCGAAGCCTCCCTCCAAGCACCTTAACCTTGACTGAGAATTCCTCTGGAAGTAAACCTTAGGCTAGATAGCCAAACAAAGAATAGCGCATCAATCCCCAAGGATAGCGCATCACAAAAAGCTAATCAGATAGTCCAAACCCTAGCCAAGAGATATTCAAGCCAATACTGGGAACTAGTTGCTGCTGCAACCCTCCTCCAAACCTGCAACCCTCCTCCAAACCTGCGCACCAGACTGCAACTGTAGTGCGCACCAACTGGGAAACTGTAATTCTGAGATGTTGCAAATGAGAACTAGTGCCCTGTATTTATAGTAATCCTACCAGTTTTTCTGGGGTCGACTTCTCCTTTTGGTTAAGTGTCTCTTCAGTATATTAGTATTATTTCTGGTCGACTTCTTCTTTTGGAGGCTAATAACCTAATATAAATTATCTTCTTGAGCCGACAAGGCTTCTAGGGTTATTAGCCAACTCATTAGGGTTTCTCTTGCTTCCCAGAGTCTTTTATTCTCGTCAAGTTCACACTAGGTTCTTCAGAGAGATGCCTAGCATGATGGCCATATTTCTAAACACGATGGTGTACTCATGTACACTCTTCCCTTGCCTCTACTTGAAGTAGCGCCACTGGATCCATTGGTCTTCTATGTTCACGATAGGGTAGAATTGGGACTTGATGAGGGATTTGAAGTCCGCCCACCTAGTTACTAGCGGATCACCCTCCAACATATTTTTTTCTGTATGAATTTCCCACCAAGTTAAAGCATGGCCCTCTAACTTCAATCTAGCAAATGAATTTTTTTTCTCTTCATCTATATGGTGAACACTAAAATACAATTCTAGTTGCTGCAACCAATGATTTAGTTTTAATGCATTGATCTCACCTTGGTATGGATTTATGTCCATTTTCATTTCCATCTTGAATAGGTACCGTGAAGGGTTAATGACAATGTAACGTCACCAAACCTCCAATTTTTTTTTTTTTTAATATTCTCATTGTCAAAATTATTATCTCCTAAAGTTATAATCAAATCCTTTGGGCCCAATTTCATTTGTAAAGGGTAAACCCCTTGGATTATAATTGTACAATGTTTTTCATCTAATTGTCACGGTGTTTCCATGGTAGAGTACTCATCCAAAGTTTGGGTACTAAACACCACCAACACTTGAATAAATTCTCTTTTTTTAGGTATAAAAAGTTATTGTGCTCTATAATGAAAATAATTACAACCATAAATAATTATAGATATTTGATATAAATGAGGGTGGGGTAGGGAGAGTGGGTTGGGGCATAAATTAGAGAAAATGTGTACATTTTCTCTAATTTATGCCACACCCCCATAAATGAGGGTGGGGGTCGGCCATAAATTAGAGAAAATGCATAAATTAGAGAAAATGTGTACCCCCATAAATGAGGGTGGGAGTGGGGCATAAATTAGAGAAAATGTGTACATTTTCTCTAATTTATGCCATACCCCCATAAATGAGGGTGGGGGTAGGGAATAAATTAGAGAAAATGTACACCATAAATGAGGGTGGGGGTGGGGCATAAATTAGAGAAAATGTACACCATAAATGAGGGTGGGGGTGGGGCATAAATTAGAGAAAATGTACACCATAAATGAGGGTGGGGGTGGAGCATAAATTAGAGAAAATGTACACCATAAATGAGGGTGGGGGTGGGGCATAAATTAGAGAAAATGTGTACATTTTCTCTAATTTATGCCCCACCCCCACCCTCATTTTCTCTAATTTATGCCCCACCCCCACCCTCATTTTCTCTAATTTATGCCCCACCCCCATAAATGAGGGTGGGGGTGGGGCATAAATTAGAGAAAATGTACACATTTTCTCTAATTTATGCTAATTAGAGAAAATGAGGGTGGGGGTGAGGCATAAATTAGAGAAAATGTACACATTTTCTCTAATTTATGCTAATTAGAGAAAATGTGTACATTTTCTCTAATTTATGCTCCACCCCCATAAATGAGGGTGAGGGTGAGGGTGAGGGTGAGGGTGGGGGTGGGCCATAAATTAGAGAAAATGCAGCTTCACCCTCATTTATGGGGGAACATTTTCTCTAATTTATGCCCCACCTGCACCCTCATTTATTAGAGAAAATGTACAGGGTGAGGCATAAATTAGAGAAAATGTGGTGGGAGTGGGGCATAAATTAGAGAAAATGTGTACATTTTCTCTAATTTATGCCTCACCCTACCCCCACCCTCATAAATTAGAGAAAATGTACAGGGGTGGGGCATAAATTAGAGAAAATGTGTACATTTTCTCTAATTTATGCCCCACCCCCACCCTCATACACATTTTCTCTAATTTATACCCCACCCCCACCCTCATAAATGCATTTTCTCTAATTTATGCCTCACCCTACCGCCACCCTACCCCCACCCTCATAAATTAGAGAAAATGAGGGTGGGGGTGTTCTAAAATGAGGGTGGGGGTGGGGGTGGGGCATAAATTAGAGAAAATGTACACATTTTCTCTAATTTATGCCCCACCCCCACCCTCTACACATTTTCTCTAATTTATGCCCCACCCCCACCCTCATAAATGAGGGTTAAATGAGAATGAGGGTGAGGGTGGGGGTGGGGCATAAATTAGAGAAAATGTGTAAACATTGAGCTTTACCTTAGGCTGATTAACATATAGTATAGAATCTAGATATATCTTAACCTAGATTTATCAAGCGTCAAGAGGGATCAAATCCCTTGATGTGTAAGTTTTTTTATCATTTAAGATGCATAGAAACTGGTTGTAGTGTCACTTAACTCTGAAGAACTGAGAACTCACAACTTGGATATGTAAAAATACAATTTTGATTATTGTTAAGATATTTATATTTTAGTTGTAACAATATTTCTATGTAAGTATCATATCTATACTATTTATGTTTATATATAAATCTTCTATCTTTCTTTTCATCTCTCTCACTATAACAGGTTTTAAATTAGGTGTACATATCAAATCTCTCTCCATATACAACCTGAGTGGGCCTAATGGTTAAGAACATGTGTTTCCTCTTAAGAGGTCACAGGCTCAAATCCAGAGGGGGGTAGGGTATGCATACCTTCGTAGACTTTACCAGTCATATCACTGGGTGGAGGAGGGTCCCTTGTACTGCAGCTAATCTCCTCCTGGTCGAGGGTTTGTTGTGATGCTCTTACGTAGTCATAGAGCTTTTCCGTGACACACATGTATTTTTTCAGAGATTAACCAATCCTTTTTATTATAGTTTAAGCTCAGAGTAATTTTGTTGCTTAAAAATTTGTGCTAACTCTATTTTTATATTATAGGTTTGAAAAGAGCTCTATGAAGATAGCTCAACGAGCTTCTGTTTGAACAGCTAAACCAAACAAAGGTAACATCTCTTTACCCCTTCTGTTCGGGATTTATTAACTAGAACTCTGTTCAATAGTCTTGACTCCATTGATACGACTCCTTCACATAATTTTTTATTTTCATGCAGGTTGTTCACTTTGTAGCTTTTACTATTGGTCTCGACCATGGCATAGGTCGAGGCTTACATATAATAGTTCATTCACCTTTGTTTCATCATTTGAATTTTTTTTTTTAACAATACAATGTTAGATTATTTTAGCTAAGAGTATTTTCATTACTTTGAAGGTTATTTGGGTTTTCTTTACTCAAACCTGTCGGTATAGATGAGTTTAGGGGTTAAATTTCGCTCATGGGATAATTTTTCAAGTTTTTTTCGAAAAAAAGATTCGTCATTCTAAAAATGATTCACCCAAATTTTATAGGATAAAATTGTTTTACCTTTATAATATCCAAAAATTTATACCAACTATATAAAATCTTTAAAAATTTGAATATTTTTACAAAAATATTACCAAACATTTTATAGTTGGAATATGAAGGATTAGTAAGATTCACCAAAATTTCTACATTTAAAAATAAATTTCCATCCTTAAAATCATCCCTACCCGCGAGCTTGTACTCTCTTAAGATAACAACAATTTCATTTACAGTCTAGTTATTTAGGTTTGCCATCTTAAATAATTTCTTACATTTCATAACGATTTGTATGCAGGTTTATTACGAGCCCATACTGTATAAATTTTTAACATCCACACTACCCAAATAACGGGGTTTGCATCACAAAACCCTTCTACATAAGTGGGTAGTTTGATTAGTCGCCTAGTCTATGGGTATTCAAACTCTAAGGTAAGTATTTATCCCTACATAATGATTATTCCATTATTTTAACACTCAGATTCCTATACATGGTTCCTCAAAACCCCTTTGGGCTAAGCCTGGTCCGTAAGGACGTTGAAAAAAGGTACTTGACTCAAAACATAACCTGTCTCAGAGCCGAATTCATCGTGGGTCAAATATGAAGTTGGATACCATGCCTCTATACAAGAACACACTGTTCATTCTATAAGAATATGTTAGATTCTTTATAGTTTTTAAACTTTATTTATTCCTACCACCTCGTGTTTAATACACCTGTCTCCTGAATATACGTATTCCTTTCTTTAGTTTATTACTAATGTCGACAATAGCTTTACTTCGTTTCCAGAGAGGTCGAGGATTTTGTTTGGTGTAACGATTATAGTAATGTTGTTAACACGAGTCAAGTGATTTAATCATTGGATCTAGTTTTTTTTTCAAACAAAATACCTTGCAATCATTTGAATCTCAGACTTTGATAAATATTAGGGATAAATAAAAGCCCCTTTTTGTTCTTGCACATCTAGTTCGCTGTTTAAATTTCATATTATATCTTTGTATAGACTGGTTACATATTGTATTCATAGGAACATTCCTACATTGTTCTACCTTTATTTCCATGGTACTTAAAAAAATAGAACCATCCTTTTTCTTATCACAATGTAYTTTCAGTCTATAGATAAGTGCACCATTTAAATAGTGTTATACTCAAAATTCTTGTAATATTTTGTACAACAGATCTTGGAAAGGAAACCATTGCCTAAAAAATATTATATATATTTATATATGATTCTTCTATACTTTTACTGTACATTTCCATGAATTCTCATTATCAATATGTAAAAGAAAAATCTTTGGCACGAATTATAATCTACAGGTTATTCTAGGATGACTTTCTTTCCTCTTTAAATTTCTCAGAAAAGATAATAATAATAATAATAATCTATTTTTAAGGTCACAGCCAAGCCACACCAAATTGGTGTATGAGACCCCCTTGTTTATGGGACAAGGGACCCCCCTCCGCCCAACGATTTGACTGGTAAAGTCTACGGAGGTATACATACCCTACCCCCCTTTGGATTTGAACTTGTGACCTCTTAAGAGGAAACACATGTTCTAAACCATTAGATTCCTTCAAAAAGATAACATGCTAAAAATGTATGAACTCTTCTTGCTGCAACAAAACTAGTAGTAAAAAGATATACATAAATCCCCTTTTGTAGTTATATCAATATTAAATTCTTTATAATATTTTTCTACTATAACTAAACTTCTTGCTGCAACAAAACCAATAATAAAAAGAATACAAAAAATGTCTTTTTCTAGTTATACCGGTAATACAATCTTTATAATCATTCTCTGCTGTAATATTTACCATTCATTAAAAATAAAAAAATAAGCAAAGAAACATATATGAGCCTACCTCAAAACTTGGGAAACAAACTGAGTAGAGAACCAGTTCCTCCCAACCATAGACCTGAACAACCAAGATTACTTGTTCCTTTTACCCTCGAGCCTAAAACATTATTCCATAGGCACTGAAAACTGTATAATCTTTTCCAGAAAATATCAGAGATTGATTCTTTATCAAAACCATCAAACTCAATTCTTCACAAGTACTCAACAATGTCTTGCCTCCTCTATACTTGTATATATTAGATTGCATATCTCTTTTTTCAAGTTAGCCTTATGCCTAACCCTAGGGAATCTTCTTGTCCTAACTTTGTGCTAGCTTGTTCCCTCACATGCCACATCTTTGGGAGTAGGGTTCCACTTGTCCCATGGACAATATTTACTCCGGTGGTTTTTATCCTTTTTCTCTCACCCATGGAATAATGATTTACTCTTTGTACTTGGATTCTCTAATCAACTTGTATAAAATAAATTAAAATAATATTTACAAAAATGTTCATGATGATATAATTTTCACACAGGTCTTTTCCAAAAACTTTCATAACATAAACCATAAAAAATTAAAATGTTAAAATGTTTATAAATGGAGGGATATTACATACACTCGAACTCGGCTGCTCTTTCTTGGGTTCTTTCCACGACTCATTTCCTAGGTCTTCCTAATCTCCCAATTTCCCCTCTCATCTAATCTATGAGGTAGAGCCTCCATCATCTCCGAATGGTTCGAGCTTGCTTGCTAGAGCTGCCATGAGGAGGTTCATATTGTAGTTGATATCGAAAAAATGTGCTTCCAACCCTTCAACTCTCTCTTTTGTTGGATCTCAAGGGTTGTTATGAACAGACTCATCTACCATGGCTAGGATTCTATGAATTTCTTCTTAAATTATTTTTTGGATCTCTGCAACTTTTCACAAATACCCCAAGAAAAATTTCCACAAATACCCCAAGAAAACTCACTCTGATACCAATATGATCTGTAAATTGTCATGGATATTCTACTATAATAGTTCGTCACAACAATTTTGATAAATAAAACTGAAATCTACACTATGAAGGTTAAATTCCTTTAGGTCCTATAATCTTTAGTTACTAATTATTTGCTTATATATTAAATATATAAAATGTAGAAAATAGAGAACAATAAAATATAATCACACACCATCCAAAAAATAAAACAATGATTTTCTCTAGGAAACCCTTATGAATGAAAACCCAACTAGAAGGTGAGGCTACTCTGCTCTCTTTTCTATGGTATGGAAATAATGCAAATACAAAGAAGAAAGAACTCTCTATGGAGTTACCTGAAACCTATGGCCTGTAAGGATGCTATAGAAAATTAACCCCCTTTGTTTTGTTCTCTAATTTCCCACTAGTAGTTGTCCGTCTCTGCTATGGAACAAAATACAATAACATAGAATGGAACCCCTTCTCCTTCTAGTGACCCACTATTTAACATATCCTGATAGCCATATAGGGTTAGGGTATTGAATTCCTCAACTCTCAATTAGTGATAAAATTTAGACCTTATAGAATTTTCTATAAAATACCCTATGTGGTTAGCCCCACATGTTTAAGTAATAGGGGATGACGTGGCATCCACTCGCACCATGGTGATCAATATGGTAGGTCAGCTTGTGAGAGGCATAACTTTCACATACAAACTTTGATTAAAGTGATTCTTGTATCATTGGAAAGGTATTGGTGTGTATAGTATAGAAGACGATTCCATAGTAAGGATTGGACAATTAAAAAGTGTCGTTTGATGACTCAAAATATTCCTATAATATATTAGACAATTTTTTGGACCCAAATTTCCAAATTTGGACCAGTCGCTAAAATGGCTCTACAAGTTGATTCCTCCAATTTTTTCACCCATAAAGCATAGAGATAGGTGAAAAATAATACAATGATCCAATCCAGATCAATATTACGTGTATGCTCCAAGGACCTCATATCATTATCTTCTTTGGAGATCAAATCCATTCTTCTATAGTTAAGTGATCTAAGTATTTCCTTCTCATGATCAATTTCAACACTCCCTCAGTGGAAAAGAGTTCCCACATACTTTTAGCAACTAATTATTTTTCAAAGTGATCTAGGTCCTTTTAACCCTATCTCCCTATCCTTTTTAACTTTGATAACTTTCACCATTTGACAAAAGGAATGGAATCCTTATCCTTCTTTCCATCCCTTGGATATTTAAATCTTATCTTCGTGATCTTGTTGGGTGGATTTTGGGATAGATGTTAAGGTCATTCGATAGATGTACTGTACTCAACTATCATAAATAGTAAATTAAAATAAACATTCAAATAATTACAAACCGTAGTAAAGAAAGTAAGAGAAGCAATGATATTAAACCTATGGAAAATAACCTTTGTATTAATAATCTAGAAAGAGAGAGCAGTGTTCATGAACCTCTTCGAGAGGGAAAATTTTGATTGAGTAGAGATGGAAAATACAATAGCAATACTTGAGAAAACATTACATATCCTTCTAGGTTTATAAATAATTTCTCACTAGAAAAATCCTAACCAATTTTAGTCCCATCATTAATGAGTACCAACCACCTAGTGGGACATTTAGTAAAGATAACCCTTTTACATTGAGTAACTACCCACTAACTAACTAATAGGCCTTATTAAAAAAATATGGCCTTGTATATTAATTGAGTAACTCCTAATTACCCCAAAGGAGGAGGTCAAGGTAGGTCCCTAACATGGAGCCACTTCAAAAGAAACATTTACCTCAGGGATGGAGATGCAAAAACTAATATAAAATTGTTACTAGTTCCCAGGGTGGAATATTCAAGCTACACATCCTTCTATTGTATCAATACTTCTTGAATAGTGTGTTCGAATCGCCAATACTATATAAGGTGGATAGTATTGTCTCCAACTGTAACCAAATGGAAAATTATTCATTGAGTTCATGAAGGTTGGTTTGAACTTGGTAATTCATCCCAACAACCTTTTTCAAATAGAATAATGAAAGATTGGGCAGATCTTGGAGTGGGTAGGAAGAGCCAATTTGTAAGAAACTTGTATAATGCACTTCAATATTTGATAGGTTCCATAGTGTTGATATTATGATAGTTGTGGGAGGTATTAACCTCTATGTGTAACCTTTGACGAGACTAGAATATTCTGAGAAGCAAGAGAAACCCTAAAACGTTGGATAATAACCCTAGAAGACAAGTCAGCCCAAGAGAATAATTAATATTGAGTTATTAGCCTCCAAGAAGAGAAGTCATCCCATTTAGGTGAGTTAGAGAAATATAAATAGAGGGTGCTAGATCTCATTTGTACTCACTCACTCTCACAACTTCATAAGGACAAGTGGTGTGCATGACTAGAGGAGAGTTGCAGTTGTTGCAACGGTGACTTGGTCTTTGGTTATGGTTGGAATTTCTTCTTGGTTATGGTTTGGAATTTCTTCTTGGCATGCTAGCTTTGGAGAGAGGTAAGCTACCTTTGTTGGATATTGGTTCTAGGGTTTGCTTCCATAATTATTCTCTCTATCAAGATTAAGGTGCTCGGGGGTGGCCTTTCTGCCTATGGTTGGGTGACAATATTGTTATATTGTATACAGTGAAACGAGCACACTTATTATTCTAATAGGTTATTGTCCCACACTATATTGGGAGGATTTTCTCAGTTGTAGTCAAAGTTTTTGTTGCAGCAACGAAACCCTAACCCTCGTGTTAAGGCACCTTAAGTGAAGCGCTTGACCTAATTCATGGATAGCCTAGTGTACCCTATCCTAGCACACCTCCTAGTACTCTCAGAAATCCAAGACGTCAAGTTTGGAATTTTGGTCAAACTCAATGTTTGACCAAGTCAAAATCTAAGGTTGACCAGTCAAAAAGTCAAAATGAAAGGTAGTTATGAAGACATAAGACCTAGCATGAAGAAAGTGTATGATGCGCCCAAGAGAAATATATTGAAAGGAACATTATGAGGTTTACCAATCCTCTAGCAGCTAAACCTCTCGTCCAACAAAGTCATTCTAAGGTTTACTGTCACAATTGGGTAAAAATGGTTTGTACCTATACATGTTATTTTAATTTGTATCATTAGCATAAATGTCTTTGCAGGAAATGTACAAGGGATCTTGTCCAAAGTAGTGATAGTGGATTCAATGCATTAAGAAGATCAACACGCTCTCCAAGTTTGACTTGATATGTCTCTGGCTGTTATGGCATTATGAACTTCTAGTCAAAGTTAAAAATATAAGCAAAATTTAGTCAAGATCTTATAAGGTTGAGATCATATTCTCTAACTCAGTTTTTCTATCAAGAGAGAATATTGTTTTAAGTTTAAAAGACAGCTCATAAAGGATACTTGTCTCAGAAGAAAATCAATCTAAGTGGAACAATAACAAGACTCCGAGTTTGCATATCAAGTTTGACATATTTATTATTGTCACTTAAGTGAGTATTGATAAGTACTTAGTAGCTTATACTACTTAGTGTACTTATTTGCAAGAATGAACTAACACCTCCTCTAGAATATATTTCTTGTTCTTGTTCTCAGACAATATCATCTTAGTAATGCTACCAAGAAACTATCCTTCATATGAAAGATATTGTATTAGAAACACCATTGTTCTTGTTGCCTCAGGTAGGTTATTTCATGAAGGCTATCATGAAGATGTCTTTCCAGGCTTGTAGCAATTTCCTCTATCCTTGTCCTTATTCTTGTTTCGATTTCCTATCATAAACATATTGTCTTGGATCTTTCTTTTGTTTCTTGTCTTGTTCCGGGAAGGTACTCTTGTGAAATATGTTGACAAACCTTGATGAACAATATTTGTAGAAGTTATCATAGATGAACTTTACAAGGATGACACTTTATATAATGAAAAGAGAGATGCAACAAATGGAAGCATGTAATCTCTCAGATAGAGGGAATTGATTGCAGAATTCTAGAAACATGCAGTTTCAGAATAAAAATAAGGAATTTTTAGATATTGTTCACTCATGCATGAAACTGGGATTAGGATGGAGCTAATCCCCATTGATATAATCCATTGACGAATCTGTGAAGACTTATAAATGTAATATTTGATAGATATAAGACGAGATTCAGGGCTAGAGGTTTCTCCCAGAAGGAGGGAGAATACAATGATGACATCTTGTTGTAGTAACCAAATATAACTCTACCTGAGCCATTATATCTCTTGCAGTATCCATGGGTTGGAGTTTACATCATATGGATGTAAAGACTGTTCTTCTCAAGACAGTAATTGAAGAAGAAGCATATGTAGAGAAACCTCAAGGTTTTGAGGTATACTAGAAAGAGACCCATGAATGTAGATGGAAGAAGACCTTGTATGGATTCAAGAAACTTGGTTCAGAGCCTCTCATGTACAACAAAAGCATGGTGAAAATTTCCTATGATAGAGGAAGTGTATCGAAATGGTTCTTCAAAATTCTAGGATAATCTATTAAAAATCCATGGAAAAATCCCATGATGACAGATCTGAAGAAGTTGAGAGTCATTGATCCAGTAGACTCATCCTTGTATCAAAAATTGAATGGCTCATTAATGTATTTGGAGAATACTCAACTAGATATTTGCTTTGTTGTAAAAATAGTTCTAGGTGGAACCTAGTCGTGAGAATTGAATAATTACAAAGCATGCCTTGAAATATCTTCATGGGACATTTGAGTTATGATATAAAACTGCATGGATTTATCAATTCCGATTGGGAAGGGAGTGCAAATGACAAAAGAAGTGTTTCTTGGATATGTTTCAGTTTGAGATTTTCCACGATATCATGGGATAGCAGAAAACAAAATTTTGTTTCACTCAACACCATAGAAGAAGAGTATATTGCAGAGTGTGACGCTTGTACAAAACGAGTGTGGCTCGATAAGCTAGTTTCTGGACTATTTGATTAGGTGTTGGATTCAATCGTGATATATTGTGATAACCAGAGCTATGTGAAGCTCTAAGAGAACCCGATGTTCCATGATAGGTCGAAGCACATTGAGATCAAGTACTATTTTCTCTGTGATAAAGTCCAGAGGGGAGAAGTGGTTCTCCAATATATCTCCATTGATGAGAAGATAACATATATTTTTGTAAAGCATATGTCCATGATGAAAAGTTTACGTACTTAAGGGACAAGATGGACTTGTGGAGATGACTTCCTTATTGGAAAAGGAAGTGATTACTCCCCAGGTTGGGAGGGAGAACATATATGCTATTGATATATGGACAGTCATTTTCCAGTTTGGAAAATGGTCTAGGTTGGGTCATCACTTTCTAGTTCGGAAAGTGGTCCAAGTTTCTTGATGGACAATAATTTTCCATTTTGGAAAATGGTCTAGGTTGGGAAGTCACTTTCCAATTTGGAAAGTGGTCCAAGATTTCTGATGGACAATCATTTTCCAGTTCGGAAAATGGTCTAGAATGGACAGTCATGGTCTGACATATTGTTGATGTACCATAGAAAGTGGTTCCCCTTGTGGCCAATGTGGGGGAATGGTCTAGGATAGTCATTCTCCTTTGCATTCACTCCAATAAGTGGTCAAGAAGAATGGTCCACCTCTCCGTGAAATCATTCTTTTGAAGTTCACAACTGTGAGTAGTTTCGAAGAATGGTCCAATGTAGGAGGTTGGTGTAGGATAGTCATTTCCGTAGGAAATGATCTAGATAGTCATTCCCTAGGGAAGACTCATTCTCTCCAGGTTTCACTATGAATCATGTTAGAAGAATGGACCAGTTAGGTTGAATGGTCCAGGTTCAACAATCAGGGACAATCATTCCCTAGGGAAGACTCATTCTCTCCAGGTTACATTGTGAATCATGCTAGAAGAATGGCCCAATTAGGTTTAATGGCCCAGGTTCATAAATCAGGGAAAATTATTCTTCTATGCTTGGGAAGAATAGTCTAGATAGGCCATGGCTGATGTTTAAATTTCTGAGGGAAAATTCTCTTCCATATCTCACAAGATGCGAGTGGAAGAATGGCCCAGATGACTCAGTTTGTATCATGATATTGTTTATACAAGTTGATATCAAGTGATATGATTGTTGTGGAGATTGTATGTCTCTGGATAGTATCTATATTCTACTATGGTGGATGTGATCCACTGGTAGTGACTATGTTTCACTAGTTAGTAGTCGTGTACTACTAGGAGTGGTTATGTACCACTGGATAGTAGTTGTATACTACTATGGATAGAAACAATTGTGTTCTATTGGATGGCATTATGTAGCAATATGCTACTATATGATTTCCATGGAGACTACCACTAGTGTTGGAGTTGATTTCCATATATATGGATAGTTAGTGTGTTGGTGGACAAACATTCTCCAGGAAGAGAATGGTCCAAACAGAACAAATTGCTAGTGGACATGCATTCTCTTTGTGGAAAATGGTCCATGTTGACAAATTGTTGACGTATCATGGACTAGTATTTTCCTAAGGCATAGATTGTGGCCCAATTATGAAAATGGTTTAGGACCGATATTTTCTAAGGCATAAGGGTAGAGATTGATCTCTATGGTACATATGACCCGATTATAAAATATTCTGAGACTGGCGTTCCTGTAGGAATGGTCTCTATAGCCCATAGGGTGGATTTTAGCATCTAGGAGGACTGGCATTATTCTAGGATGTAGGTCCATATTAGAATAATGATCCTTGTATCCCATTGCAGATATTTCAACATCTATTGGGACAACTATTCTTCTAGGATGTATGTTCGGATTAGAAGAATGGTCCTTGTATCACTCTGTTGAGTGATTGACATTCTTCTAGGACATAGGCCAAGATTAGAAGAATGATCCTTGTAGCCCATTGCAAAGATTTCAACATCTATTGGGACAACTATTCTTCTAGGACGTATGTCCAGATTAGAAGAATGGTCCTTGTATCACTCTGTTGAGTGAGTGACTCTTTTAGCATCATGCCCAATTACTTAGATGGAGTATGACATCGAGAGATGATGTAGTTGATGCTATTAGATGATACTGATAGTGGTGATGGTGCTCGTGATGTGGTCATGAGATGATATTAGGGAGTAATGATATTATGGCAGTTGTGGGAGGTATTAACCTCTACGTGTAACCTTAGATGAGACTAGAATATTTCAGGAAATAGGAGAAACCATAAAACATTGGATAATAACCCTAGAAGAAAATTCGTCTCAAGAGAATAATTAATATTGAGTTATTAGATTCCAAGAAGAGAAGTCGTCCCAATCAGGTAAGTTGGAGTAGTATAAATAAAGGGCACTAGAGCTCATTTGTACTCACTCACTCTCACAACTACATAAGAACAAGTGGTGCACATGAATGGAGGAGAGCTACAACTGCCGTAGTGGTGACTTGGTCTTTGGCTATGGTTGGACTTTCTGCTTGGTTATGGTTTGTACTTTATTCCTGGTATGCTAGCTTTGGAGAGAGGTACGCTACCTTGGTTGGCTATTGGTTCTAGGGTTTGTGATCCAAAATATATTTGCAGAAAAAAATTAATATAGATTATTATCAAAAGATGCTTAACACAGAATAACATATATACAGTAAAACCAGTTTCTATTCAATAAGGAAATAAGTTGAAACTGTAAAATGCAGCAGAAACAAGCTTGCTAGAATGGTGGTGGCTTATCTCTGAGAAGATATGTGACGACTACATTCATTCGCAAGAATATGATTACAATGAGGCTCTGAAAGCCTTTTTACAATAAACAAGAATGTCAAAAACCATAGACATCCAAAAAACCTAACCCCAGGAGATAAGGCGCCAAAATTCATGTGGGCCCCGTTTGGGTAAGTTAGTACATCAACTTCCCAGGGTTGTAACTTTTGCATACGATTTCCATTTTAGGTGCACGATAGCTTGTTGGAAAGGTCTATTCAAGGACTAAACATTTTGCTACTATCTATCAATGGTCATTTTGGTTGTGGTGATCCCTAAAAAATGTTGTTTTGGGCCTCAAAACAGCCCTGCAAGTCAGGGACCCAAAAACTAGGGAAAAAACTGCCAAGCAGGAAAACTGCCAAAATGAGTTAGTTGGAATAGGTGGGAGGCCACCGACATCCATCTGGATTAGTTTTCTTCCATAATTATGCTCTCTTTCAAGGTTAAGGTGCTCGGGGGTGGCCTTTGTGCCTATAGTTGGGTGACAATACTGCTATATTGTCTATGGTGAAACAAGCACACCTATTATTCTAACACATAGAATGTTTGCTCATAATTCTTGTGTCCCTTGTCTTTAAGAGAGGTCTACTTATAGGATTGGATATGACAAAATACTTGATCTCCTTCTTCAAAAGAATGTTGAGGATGATGTTGATAAATCTATTGCTTCATTTTATTTTGAGCCAATACCATATTGTCCTTAAGTTTGTGGCTAATGGTTGCTTTGGTGTTAAGTGTGTGATCCACTTCCTGAACCTTGGATGTGTTTGGTAAATATGAATCCACCGAGGAATGTTTTTTCTCTTAGATAGTTTCATATGGTGACATTTTGGTAGCACCATGATTTAAGTGGTATTGTACCATCATTCAATAAGGGTAGGGATTGACCCCATTGATGTTTTCAGTTTGGTGAAAAACATTGCAAATAAGTTTTTAAGAACTTGTTGACCACCTCTGTTTGACCATATATTTGGGGATGATAAGTTGTGCTCATTTTCAAGTGTGGCCTTGTAGATTAAACAACTCTTTCTAGAATATGTTGTTAAAGGTGGGATCAGGATCCAATAGAATGAAAGTAGGCATGCCATGTGTTGGCACTTATTCACATTGCCAACTTTATTAAACTACAAAACCCTAATTATTGTAAATAAACATATCGACAACAACTATGTAACTACAAATAAGCAACATAGATACATAATCCCTAAATAAACATCACAAAGATAACAATAACTAGATCTGCTTTATTTAGAACATCCTATTACATGAGCCTCCCTTTGCCATGGTAGGTAAGGGAGCGAGCTCTCCCTCATACTTCTACACAACTCTCATGACTCGGAAAGGGCAAGGAGTGAGCTCTCCCTTATACTTGCTACTTGATCCTCATGTCTCAAAAACCATAGAGATACAATGTATAATCATGGAAGAGTGGATCGATGACATATGACTATCCAATACCATCACAATATACACAAAGTCAACCATAGGACACTAAAAACCCTAAAAGCTACCTAGGGCTCGAGCAACCTCAACCCTCACAATATTCCAATAGTGTATAAAATATGATGGAGGTGGATAATAAGTACATCCTAAAACCTCACATACATAGAAATTGGATTTTACATTTAAAACCTCTATTTTTCCATTAATACATTAAAACCCATAACCCCACTACATCAAAACCCATAATCCCACTACGTGATAAATGATCATAGCAATGAGCAAGAACCAAGAATGTGTTCACATACAACTTATAGGAGATAAAAGACACTATTGTTGACTCACGCTCAAGTCAACCATGGAAGGCAAGTACAATTTGGGATGCAAATTATGACTAGTGCAATAGTGCAATAGTCCACACCAAAAGAATATGCTCCTCTCCTCTACTTTGAGCTCTGACTTCAGGGCGTCCCATAGTCACACATCTAATCATCATCAATTCAAAATTGGGTACAACCAACTGCTGCTCAAAAATTTGGTCATCATCTCTATCCAAAACTACCAAAATAAAACTTGTTCACCAGTGAGATAGCACAATCAGAGTGATCAAGTGATAATTATACTCTTGAAAAATCTATCCCAAGTTGAAACGGGTCTCACACAAATATGTTGGTGAAACGGGTCTCACTCAAATATGTTGTTGATACAAGGTACATGAAAACCATGGTTGATCCAGTCACCAATAAAAGTTCACTTTGCAGCAACTGCAAATCCATTGAATCCATCTCAATGAAAAGTCTTAAGTGTACAGAATTAGTGCTGTTACTTGCACTGCAGGGCTGAAGAGATATCATTGTACAGGATAAAACCATGGTGTTGCAGTCCATTGATTTAAAATACTTCATAAAATAGTTACCAATCTTAGCCACCGACAATCAAGATCTACTTAAAATCATGACACCTAAAGCTAAGTCGTCTTCCAAAGATTATCTCGATGCAGGGAAACTACTAGCAAGAGAATAACATCTCTTTACAAAGCCAAACTTAAACCTATCCCACTCTCAGCAATGATGGAGGCATTCTCCTTGACCTTCTCATCATGCTGGAAATTACAACATCAAAAATTCAATGGCACCATGGAGGATAAACACCAGGGTACTAATACAAAAGTTCATGATTACATCATCATCATCCATTCTTCCATAAACATCTTTCAGAATGCATATTAAATAAGCAATAAACACAAAGTCAACAAAGCTGCCAACACACACCGCAACTCTACCACTACTTTTTATTATTACAACGGGCTAAAAAGTATGCGCGCTCAATATGAGAATAGCATGATGGTGCATCCCAGCTTGCTTTATATTCTTCACTCTGCAAAACTGTAACCTCCAGCATCATCTTCAACAACCATCACATATAGAGATGTGCAACATAGTGGCCACCAGAAGAAGAGAGTGAAAGAATAAAAAAATTGCAACTTGAGGAAGCTTCCATGACCCTTGTAATATCACCCATCGAGCTGTTCCATTTTTTGTTATGTAAAAACAAATTCTGGTGTCGTGCGTGCTACAGATTGGCTTCAAAGACAAGCGGACAGAGACTCAATGAATGGCATCAGGCCCGATAAGTAAGGCTGCAACACATCTCTATGGCAGGGCGCATCTCTAGCCAGTTCATATAGATGCTTGCAACATCACGTCATCTATCCATTCATCAAACCCATGCAAGTACCTCCTTTCCATATAGCAGCAACATCCAACCAATAGCACACTCGCACACGCTTATGGAAGCAAGCCATAGTAGATATGAAAGTGATATATCTCTAAAGGAGTGGAGACACTTTGTCTATCAATATTCTCACCAGAAAAAGAAAAAGTACCTCCTCTCCATATAGCAGCAACATCCAACCAATAGCACACTCACACACGCTTATGGAAGCAAGCAATAGTAGATATGAAAGTGATATATCTCTAAAGGAGTGGAGACACTTTGTCTATCAATATTCTCACCAGAAAAAGAAAACCTTTGAATGGAAAACACCTTAAAATCTGATTGTATAAGCATTAAATATGGCTGTGGGGTGCATATTGATAAACAATCTGAATTAAACACCCAATGCCACATCCAAAGAATATCATAAATAAACTTGAAGTGGTCACAAAAATGGTCATACCTTTGATGATAGGGCAGATCTGAAAAAAAGTGACTACTTTCTTCCGGAGAACAGACTTGGATTATGAAGTGAAGAAACCATTGAACCTGCCACCAAAATGTCTGCAGCCATTCTACCATAGGAAAATAACTACTTGACCTTAGATTCTTGCAGCGAAGTCATCCCATGATGTTGTTGCCACGTGTCTATAGAAAGACAACATATCAACTCTTGTAAAATGTTGGCACTTATTCACATTGCCAACTTTATTAAACTACTAAAACCCTAACAGCAAATAAACATATGAACAACAACAAATAAGCATATGAACAATAGCTACACAACTAAAAATAAGCAACACAACTACATAAACCCTAAAACACCACAAACAAGGCAATAACTAATAACTAGATGTATTACATACACCTCTCTTGCCCATGGTGGGCAAGGTAGCAAGCTTGGCTAATCCACGCTCATGCACCTGGAAATCATAGAGATATAATTAAGAAGTATGGAAGAGTGAATCATTGAAAATACCCTTCATAAATATACAAAATCACCCCAAACCCTAAACCCCAAAAACTACTTGGGGTTTAAGGAGCCTCAAGTCTCACCATATTCCATTAATGTACAAAACATCGTTGATTGAGGTGGTAATATATACATCCCACAACCTCATAGACATAGAAACCCATTATTGCATTTAAAACTCTTATTTTTCCATTAATACATTAAAACCCATAATCCCACTAAGTGATAAATGACCATAGCAATGAACAAGAATTAGGAATGCATTCACACATAACAAGGAGTTAATACCATGTAATTTTAAAATCTGATCCATGAAGACTTGGGAAACTATGGATGGTGTAAATGGGTGTGGTAAGGCACAAAAGTGAGCATATTTGGAAAGGAGGTCAACTATGATGCAAACCCTCACAACCTCCTCGGGCTGGCGTGATCTCCTTATCTAAGATCATTCACAGTAAGGAGACGAATCATCTCTCGGGCTCTTGTTGAACCCTCAAATTCCTTCTCCATAGGGATTTCCCCTCTTTCTTGAGCGTAAAATCAAGTTTGCGAGGGTCTTGTCACTTCAACAGAGGGATCCTCGTGACTTCGGGCCAAAACCGTGGGCTAAGCTCTTAAACCGTAGGAACTCCGGTGCTTCAAAGCTCCGAGATTCGAGAGTTCTAACAAAAACACAATAGGACTCTCCCAAACGCCAAATTCACGGACAACCGAACAATGACGAGAATCAATGGCTCGCACTATATGTTGAGATCTACGACTCTCAGAGGCTTCGAGACTCCAGGCTTTGGGAGTCTTCCCTACTTCAACACACAACTCCCTGGAGTGTTGAAATCTGAATTATCAAATGGGATGGCTATCATCCGCCTTAGATCCACGGTCCCTATTTACTCCATGCTCTGGGATTTTTAGCTTTTCATAACACAACACCTTAATTCCTCTGGAGTGCCGAACTCGCGAACTCGTGAAGGATTTCAATCAATGGTCCACGTGTTCTTGTGAATGGAAGGTCGAGATGGGCTCCGGACTTCGAGCCTTTGGGAGTTCTTGATCCAAGTGGATATCAGTTGCCACCCACCTTTTCCAACTGCCTCAAAACAATTTTCTGGCAATTTTGGTAATTTACTATTTTTAGCAGTTCTTAACTTCCGGGGCCATTTTGAGGGCCTAAATGAAGGTTTTTTTTGGATTGAGCTTCTCAATGATAGCCAAAATCTTTAATTGAGCCCCTTAAATGAATCTCCTCGACGATACTTTTCCAATGAGCTATCGTGCGCCCCAAACGAAGATCGTATGCCAAAGTTACGCCCCCCGGGAAGTTGATACACCAAAATACCCAAAACTGTTGGCTTTTCATCTTCCAGTGTTAGGGATTTGGATTTTCTTTATGATAAAAAGGCCTTGAGAGCCTCATTTTAAAATCATCTTCTTGCGAATGCGAGTAGCAAACACATCTCTTCTCGGAGATAAACTGCCAACATTCTAGCGAGTCTTTCACTCTGTATTTTTACAGTCTTTGTACATTTTTGCTCATTAATAGAAAATTGTGTATTATTGTATCTCTGTGTTTATGGTTGCATCTATGATACATTTTTGTTATATTATTGGATATATGAGATATCTATGTACATTGCTTTATTATATCTCTGCTCTCATTTCGTGCCAAAAATAATCCGGATCAGTGGCAACAGAGTAGGATTCTCTTGATCGTTTTTCAATGCATGTCCCCGACGAGGTCCGAGTATAGAAAGTTGGGTCTCGAGATTGTATCTCTTTAAGACAATCACTCTCTCACGCCTAAGAAACCATCCATGGTGGAAGAAAAGAAAAATGATGGAGCAAATGATTCTATCAATCTGTTGCTTGAGCAAGCTCTCACGGGACAGAGGGAAGAAATGATGGAGAATTTTTCCCACATCCTTCAACGCCTATTGATAGAAACATGCGCATATTCATCAAAAATCCACTTTGGAAGCACCTCTCCTTTCAAGGTACAAGTTAATTTTGATATTCATGTATTTGAAGGTCAGATAGATGCAAATGCCCTAGAAAAATGGTTAAATCTGTTAGAAGGTTATTTCTCTGTTCATAATTTTTCTGACAGGGAAAAGATCACCTTCGTACTCCTTAAAGATTTCCCCCATGTCAAAAATTGGTGGGAAACTTACTGGGAGAAAAGTTCTACAGAGGAGTCTAGAATATATGGGGTCAATCCCACTTGGGATTTTTTTGTGGATGCGGTAAAGGAACAATATTACCTTGTTGGCAACTATAAGGACCAGTGCATGAGATGGAGCACACTACGACAAGAGAAGGAATAAGTAGTTATGGATTTCACCAATACCTTCCATACCTTGTGCACCAAGCTGGGTATCAAAGACTCCGAATGAAATTTGGTTCTGAATTATCGTGGGGCTCTACATAGATACATCCAAACTAAAATGGATTTTCTGGACATCTCATCACTTGATGCTGCTTATCGATATGCTATTAAAATCGAGCAAAAATTTAAGCACCAGAACAAATGGGAGTTTGGGTCTGCAAATCTGCAACAACCAAAGTATAATAAATATGACCCTAACAAAGAGTCTCCTGAAAACCAGTCCAAGCCACAAGAAAAGAAGGGTCACAGGAAGAAAAAGAAGGACACCAGAAAATGGTGTGATTTCCACAAAATCCCCTGGAAAAACACCGAGGAATGTCGTTCAAAATAGTCATTTGTGTCCAAGATCCAAGACAAGGAGCTGAACCCTAATTCAGAATCTGATTATGAAAATACTGGTAAAAGACAGATCATTGACGCAAACCCCACTGCTATTGTCGCGACCACAACAATTCAACCAAAAGAACCAACATATCCTGAAGAGGGGGAGCGACTTTTTCATTCACAGATGTTGGTGAAGGAGACCCCGTTGCATTTTATTGTTGATAGCGAAAGCCAGAAGAACCTCATATGAGCAGAGGCCGTGAAACAGTTGGGATTGTCGACAACACCACACCCACAGCCATACAACATCGGGTGGCTTCTCTAGAGATGAGATCTTTCTATCAGCCAACAATGTCGATTGTCATACAACATCCAACCCTTCAAGGATGAGGTATTATGTGATGTTTCCCCACTGGATGTATGTGATGTTCTCTTGGGCCAACCATATATGTGGAAGCGCCATGATGTTTATGAGTCTCGACCCCGCAATGTCATTTTTTCTCTGGGGGTTCATATCTACATAATACTATAGGTAGTTCTGACTACTGTTCCACCTAAACAATGTTGCAAGGTAGTATCTCATACTACAAAATTTAGCTTCTTTACAATCTGTTCAAAAGGTGAACAGAAGGATACTGCAACCACTACAACCTCAGTCCAAGCACCTTCTATCCAAAGGAAGAAGGTTGACAAGATTGTAGCAAAGTGTAAATATTCCTTCTCCACGGAGGACTCTCATGTAGGTAGACTGGTTAAAAATGTCCAACCCTTCCAACCACATGTTTGTGACAACCTTCAACAAGCTAAGCAACACAACTTCTCCAACAAGGCAAGCATCTCATCAAGATGCAGATTCAACACACACGTTTCCCTCTCCCCTGGGCACTCAATGCAATGGATACCATTGCTTCCCGAGGGAGGATTGATCTAGGTCGATATCGGTGGCCACCCACCTTTTCCAACTGGCTCAAAACAATTTTCTGGCAATTTTGGTAATTTACTATTTTTAGTAGTTTTTAACTTCTGGGGCCATTTTGAGGTCTAAATGAACGTTTTTTTGTATCAAGATTCTCAATGATATCCAAAGGCTCTAATTAATCCCCCTAAATGAATCTCTTTGATGATACATTTCCAACGATCTATCGCGCACCCCAAACGAAGATCGTATGCCAAAGTTACGCCCCCGGGAAGTTGATACACCAAACTACCCAAAACTGTTGGCTTTTCATGTTCCAGGGTTAGGGTTTTGGATTTTATTTATGATAAAAATGCCTTTAGAGCCTCATTATAAAATCATCTTCTTGCGAATGCAAGTAGCAGACACATCTCTTCTTAGAGATAAGCTGCCAACATTCTAGAGAGTCTTTCACTCTGTATTTTTACAGTCTTTGTACATTTTCGCTCATTAATAAAAAATTGTGTATTACTGTATCTCTGTGTTTATGGTTGCATCTTTGATACATTTCTGTTATATTATTGAATATCTTGGATATCTCTATACATTTATTTATTATATCTCCACTCTCATTTCGTGCCAAAATAATCTGGATCATTTCTTGACCCAAAACAAAATAAACCCCAGTTCTTCTAGAGTGCCAAGTCTCCAAACTACGAGATTTGTCGCCACGTGTCCCCCATCTACCAATGGCCCAGATTTACTTTTGGATTTAGGAATTTGGCCTCCTTTCCAAAAAACACTTGAAAACTTCCATAGCAATGAAATCTGAAGGACTTAGTAGATTAAAGTTCGTGCTCCTTCCTTAGATCTGACGACTACGAAAGATCTCATTCCTAGAGAGAATCTCGTCCAATCGACCTCAAAATTTAAAGGATTCTTCTTCCAAAGATTTTTACTCTCTATTTCTCCTGAGCTTTGTCACTCAAAGTGATTTGGACTTCCAATGCACAACTTGTGCTTCACTGAAACTTGAAACTTGAATATTTTTAGAAAATCCTCCTGCGCACTCCTTCTGCTCTCCTTCCTTGAAACTCTTTCAACACTTGACTAAGTATTGGCCCTATGCATGCCTTGCATAGGTCTTCTTGAGGTTTTATACTCAGAGGAGTATATGTGCATTCCTTACACTCGCTTTGCAAAACTTCACACTATCTCTCCTAAGCTATTGAGCCTGAAAATGAATCCTCCTTCACACTCCATGCATGGTACTATGCACTCCTTGCACTAGGGTTTCATAAGAGAAACAATTGAAACTTACAAAACATCAAAAGTTCCTTCATTCAACCATAAAATACATGCATAGGCATATAAACATAGAAAATAAAAGTCATGACATTACCCAAATAAATCAGTGATAAGAAAACTCAGACATGTGAAGCAAATCTCCTCTATTATATTTCTTCAACAAAACATTTACAAAGTGTTCTTCCAACTCTCAACTTCTCTTCTTGAGCAAGATAACAAATAAAATCCAACAACTCTTCTCAATATCTCTCTTTTCTCAGCAAGATAGGAAATAAACTTCAACAACTCTTTTGGGCATAGATTACATACATTTATACAAGGAGGGGCTTCTCAATCCTTCCCTCCTGATTATTCTAGCACTTTCATATCACAATTAAAGAATTCTACTACTAAGTCTTATTACAATAAATGAGATATTACAACCCAGATATGACTTGATGCTCAAAGTTTGTACAATCCTACAACTTATTAAGGTGATTACAATCTCATGCGATCTCATACAGTGGCTCAATACTCAAAACATTAAAGGGTCTTTAATTACAATACTTTCAAAATATTAAGACGACGCATTCTCCTTGAAATTCAAATCAGTTGTAATGTGCATGCTGGATGCTGAGTTGTCCTCCACTTAGCTTCATTGAATGTTGATGGTGATACTCCCGCATCATACTCCTCTGGACAAAATTATTCATGGAATCCTGTCCATGAGCTTCTGCACTATTTTTCCATGCTTCTGGATATCAGGTTCAGCTATCCAACTATAATCTTATGCTGGATGATCTTTCCACTCAACCAGATACTCATAATAAACTTTTCTCCTGGTCTTCTTAGCAATCCTCTGGTCTAAAATCTTCTCTATCTGTGGCTTCTTTTCTACGGGAATCTGTTGCTTCCACTGAATATCCTCCTGATCATTTGTCCCTTCTATATCATCCATCCTGTAAGGGTATAAATCTGCTACATTGAATATTGGTGATATTCCAATTTCCTCTAGCAATTCGATCTCATAAGCATTTGCAACAAATTTCTTGAGGATCTTACAAGGTTCTATATTTTTCATCTTCAACTTGTTATATTTCCCTTTCGGAAATCTTTCCTTCCATAGGTGTGCTAAGACTTGATCTCCAACTTCAAAATTAACCTCTCTTCTTCTATGGTCTACTATGCTCTTATACTTTTGGCTTCTATTTTGTAGCTATCCTTTAATCTGATCATGAAACTTCTGCATTTCTACAACAAACTTCTCAGCTCCTATGCTTCAGAACTCATCTCATCCCAAATCTCTTAACTCTGAAATTCCTCTTGGATGCATCCCATATAATATTTGGAATGGGCTCTTACCAATGCTTCTATTCAGTGAGTCATTATGTGCAGTGACCAAACTCCTCAACAAGTTCCCTAAGATTAGATTCACTACTTCAGTCTGCCCATCTATCTAAGGATGATATGTTTAACTGCAAGACAAACTTGTCCACAGCTTCTTCCACAAGGTTTTCCAAAAGTGTCCCACGAATTTAGTATCTATGTCTAAAACTATTCTCCTTGGCAACCCATGCAATCTCACAATCTCTTTGAATTTTTTTTTTTCTATGTGAGTAGCATCGCTAGTTTTGTGACATGGTATGTGTTATCACATATTCTTGCAGGGGGGGACTTTTTCCTGGATTTGTCCCTTGGGTGGAAAAATGTGAAGAATGGGGTTAAAAAACCACTAAGTGGCGCTTATCCTAAGTCTGTCGGGGTTGATGTGATCGTTTGGCGCGTTGTGCCAAGACGCGTGCAGATCTGGGTGGCTAAGATCTGCGTTCCTCAGATCGACGGTCGATGGCCATATTGGGGCCTCAACATGCATGGTCGTTAAAAAAGGTAGAGCAGGCCAAGAAAAACAACCATGGTTTGTGGAGGCACTACGTGTCAGCCAGAGACACACATCGGGCCCAAAAGTAGAGAAGTTTCAAACCACTTTTTGCGGCCCCGATATGCACAAGCACTTTTAGCGTGTTATCCTAGGTCAACAAGTGGCCACTCTCTCCCTCTCTCCTGTCACTTTCGCTCCCTCACACCTGTCCTCCACTCATCACCCTCTTAACCTATCAACTTGCACCTCGACATCCTCCCTCTCATCTCCTAACATGTGTCTCCCCTGTCACCTCCACCTGTATTGATTATCCTTATTTCACCCTACTACCGCAACCACTCCTCTGCCTCCACTTCCTTCCCCTTCACCACATCACTTCCATCCCACTACACCTCAACTTTCGTCTGTGTCACCCCATAGTTCTTTTCTAGCCTTTGTGTCCCCTCCACTTGAACATCACACAACCCAATATCTTGTCCATCGTGCCACCATTACCCCAGATCCTTGTTCATGACCACAACTGCCTGGTCATCCCTGCAAGCATCCAACTCAGCTCCATATGGCATAACATAGAGGCCACCAATTTCCATAGGTGCAAGGTCGACTCGGGCCTTCTCGATTCCAAAAAAGCAGTTATTGAGGTTGTTTGGTGGTGGTTGGACATTGTTTCCACCATAAATGGAAAGCTCAAGAAGGACTGGCAGTTAGTCAACCTAGCTGCAGAGCCCTCCTAACACATGATTGCGTCTGACAGAGATCACTTCGGGCTGATAATTGCATACACAGTCTGACAGGGAGCATGCAGACGTAAAGCCTTTAATGCAAAGATCCAAGCACTCTTCTACGGTAGGAACAAATTTTGAAATATAATTATGGAGTTCTGTCATTTTGTAAAAGGTCTTTGGTTGAGAAGAGCTCCCATTTTGTATTATGTTTTAACACCAGTATTGTTTCTGGTTATGTAATTGATTTGAGACTTTCAGTTAATAGAAGTCAGTTTCTTTCCATCTCTCTGTAAACATTGTGTTAAGACACTCGGAATTGGAGGATCCAATCGAGGGTTGTTATGCTATTGTAATGTAGGTTTGATTACAATAGCATCATGACTAGTTTTAAGAAGCTCTCCATTTTATCTTTTTCCCTCTCGCACTGAATGGCTCAGAATTGAAGGCTCCAATCGAGTTGTTTTGGCCACATAGTGATGTAGGTTTGATCATTGTGTTGTTGGAACTGTGTCATTTGGGCACATTTTAGTGTCTGAAACCTGGGCTCGAAAGCATCATCAAGCCTGAGTTTATCTTCTTCAAGATGTTGGAAGGCCGGATGCCCATAACAGTCGTGTTCTCATTTTCTCATCAAGTCTTCCTTGTGCTCACCTTTAAACTCAACCCACTGACTGAAGTTAATGTGGCCCTCACTCTCCTGTTCATTTCCTGTCCGGTTATGTGTTGAACATCTTTCAATTTGTTGAGTTTCGGCCATCGACCACCCATATTTAAACCAACATCCACCCCCAAAACTGATGGGTACTGGGATTACTTTTGCAACAATCTAGGGGTGACTTCCAGTGCTAACATTTCTGGCACCATTGCTAGGGACGAATTGAATATTTTCCCTAGGTAGAATGACAATGAACTTATGATTCTGAAGGTGCATCAGAAATCAGAACCTTTGAAGATTGCAACTGTGCACCTGGCGACTCCACTAAGGTGACTCCATTATCTCAACTCCACTATTTCAGTGTCGCTGCTTCTAGCTACATCTGGTAGCCATTGGGAGAACACCAAGATCAAATCTGGTCTTTGATGGTGAACAAAGCCCAAACACACTCATTTTGCGCATCATTCACCTGTCAACTCCATGGTTGAAGAATCGATTGGCGTCTCCACTGGTTCGAAATGGAAAGAATCCAGGCTCAGAGGTTTGCTCCTTTTAATTTTTCTGTTGTTCCTGGTTTTCCCAATGTTGTTCATGCTCCAAATGAATGGAATGATTATTTGCCTATATTTAGAGAGCATAAAGAGGACAACCCTGCTCAACATCTCAGAGAGTTTCATTAACTCATGCACTAATGGGAGATACATCAGGAAGATGTATTAATGAAGATGTTCATGTTATCGTTAGCAGGGGATGCTCGTGAGTGGTATCATTCTTTACCCCTTGCTAGCATTTATTCACTAGGATAATTTCATGCAACTTTCAATGCTCATTGTCATAAGTTTTATCCCTCCAAGATAATTTGTCATAATTGTTGTGAGGGATACAACGAATGTACTCAAGATAGAGATGCTTCTTACGTAGGATGTGAGGATGAGCCTAATGACTTGGATCAGAATTCAGTCCTTTCTCATCCCCGTTCATCTACATCAGAGGAAAGTTGTAAGGATGGGGACCAAGAAGAAGAGGCTCTAAGTGAACTGATGGAGCTGGTAAAGTCTCTTTCTGCAGAGTTAGAGGAATTGAAGGAAGAACACGAGTGCTGCCTTTTTGAAGAAAATGCAGAGGATTTTCCAGTCCTTGAAGAGGATGTTCTTGGCAACTCTATTGAGGATGATGATGAAGATTTCATGGCTGTAGAGGCCCTGTATTATGCTCCCGAGGTGCCTGTTGTCCCTAGCTTTGATGATTATCCAGATGAATAGCAGTAGAGCCCCACATCACATATTGATGACCAAAGGAGAAACCAACGTGTGTATGACAGCTATGAATCAGATTCTGAGTTGGATATGAAGGATATCCAAGAGCACACAACAGAGCCTTATCCTCTTTTTATTAAAGGAGATTATCATGAGGAAATTAACCATCCTTGGCCTGCATAAATCATTGAGCAGTAGAATGAATACCAGAGCTTTCCCACCGATCCTGTCTACGATGACTATGCATCCGACCCTTGGGAGAGCCAAGAAGAAGAACCAGAGGAGCAACAAAAGGGGCATTTAATCTCCTGTCCAGAGCCTGTTAGCAAGTAGCCATCATCTAAGGACAGTCAGAATATATCAGCTTCCCAGCCGCCTGTTCCTACCAATGATATTCAGCCCTGTATGAGCAATTGTGGAGCAGAGAAGGATTTCTGATACAAATTTCAAAGAATTTTCCACTCATTCTATGAGCCTGTCAATGAGTACATGGAGTAGCATTTCCTTCATGACCTCGAGCCACCCTATTTTATCTCAACTTTATCCCTTGGAGAAAAACTAAGGGATGTAACCATTCTGCTGTCACGGTTGCATCATATGCTAGTGATCACCGACAGAGTAAAGCAACTTCCATACAGGAAGTTACTTGATTGGCTATGGTGGAAATTTTCTTTCACCTAGCACCATGTAAAAAAATAAATTAGCCTAGGACTGTACATAAATAATCTCCTTGGATAATGTGTGTTTTTTTTCATTTTATTTTTTCGACATATAATCCTCAGCAGCATGTTTTTGAGCTTGACTCCATATCCCAACAGAAGGAAACTGGAACTGCAAAAGGAGATCTTAGAGCCTCACAGGGAGGACTCTATCCCCCATGGAGCCTAATGTTATCACATATTCTTACAGGGGGGGAGTTTTTCCTGGATTTGGCCATTGGGTGGAAAAATGCGAAGAATGGGGTTAAAAACCCACTAAGTGGTGCTTATCCTAAGTCCATCGGGGTTGATGTGACCATTTGGCATGTTGTGCCAAGACGCGCGCAGATCTGGGTGGATGAGATCTTTGTGCCTCAGATCGACGGTCGCTGGCCATATCGGGGCCTCAACATGCACAGTCATTTAAAAAGGTAGAGCAGGCCAGGAAAAATAATCGTGGTTTGTGGAGGTGCTACGTGTCATTCAGAGACACACATCGGGCCCAAAAGTGAAGAAGTTTCAAACCTCTTTTTGCAGCCCCGATATGTGCACGTGCTTTTAGTGTGCTATCCTAGGTCGACAAGTGGCTACTCTCTCCCACTCCCCTATCACTTTCTCTCCCTCACACTTGTCCTCCACTCATCACCCTCTTGACCTATCAACTTCCACCTCCTCATTCACCCTCTCATCTCCCGACACGTGTCTCCCCTGTCACCTCTATTTGTATTGATTATCCCTATTTCTCCCTACTACTGCAGCCACTCCTCTGCCTCCATGTCCTTCCCCTTCGCCACATCACCTCCATCCCACTACACCTCATCTTCCGCCTGTGTCACCCCACAATTATTTTCCAGCCTTCATGTCCCCTCCACTCGACCATCGCACAACCCAGTAGCCTGTCCATCGCACCACCGTTCTGCCAGATACTCGTTCATGACCACAATTTCCTGGTCATCCATACAAGCCTCCAACTCAGCTCCAGATGGAAGAATGTAGAGGCCACCAATTTCCACAGGTGTAGTGCCGAATCGGGCCTTCTCAATTCCAACGAAGCAGTTATTGAGGTTGGTTGTTGGTGGTTGGACATCGTTTCCACCATAAATGGAAATCTTAGGAAGGACTGGAAGTTAGTCAGCCTAGCTGTAGAGCCCTCCTGACACACTATTGTGTCTAACAGAGCTCGCTTCAGGCTGTGAACTGCATACACAGTCTGATAGGGAGCATGTAGAGGTAAATCCTTTAATGCGAAGACCCGGACACTCTTCTGTGGCATGAATGATTTTTGAAATATAAGTATGGAGTTCTGTCATTTTGTAAAAGGTGTTTGGTTGAGTAGATCTCCCATTTTGTAATATGTTTTAACACCAGAACTGTGTCTGGTTATGTAATCTATTTGAGACTTTTAGTTAATAGAAGTCAGTTTCTTTCCATCTCTTTGTAAACAATGTGTTAAGACACTCAGAATTGGAGGATCTAGTTGAGAGTTATTATGCTTCTATAATGTAGGTTTGATTACATCAACATCGTGACCAATTTTAATCATCTCTCCTTGTTATCTTTTTCCCTTTCACACTGAATGGATTAGAATTGGAGGATCTAGTTGATTTGTTGTGGCTGCATAGTGATGTAGGTTTGATCATTGTGCTATTGGAATTGTGTCATTTGGGAACATTTCAGTGTCTAAAACCTAGGCTCGAAAGCATCATCGAGCCTGAGTTTATATTCTTCAAGCTGTTGGAAGGCTGGATGCCCATAGTAGTCTTGTTATCGTTTTCTCATCAAGTCTTTCCTCTTCTCGCCTTTAAACTCAACCCACTGACTGAATTTAATGTGGCCCTCACTCCCCTGTGCATTTCCTGTCCATTTCTGTGTTGAACATCTTTCATGTTGAATTTCGGCCATCGATCACCCATATTTAAACCAACATCCACCCCAAAAAATGATGGGTACTAGGCTTACTTTTGCAACAATCCAGGGGTGACTTCCAGTGCTAACAGTATGAAATGTGCCATCTTTGAAAATATGTCAACCACCACAAATATTGAATCACTTCCTCTCTGGGTTCTTAGTAATCCCATAACAAAATCCATACTTATGGCATCCCGCGACCTATATGGAATAGACAATGGTTGATACAATCCAGTGTTATATTGCATTCCTTTTGCATATTGGCAGATTCTGCATCTGTCTACAAATTTTTTCACATCAGATCTCATACCTGGCCAGTGGTATGAAGAACTCAACTATGCATACGTTTTATCATGGCCAAAGTGTCCAGCTAAACCTCCACTATGTTTCTCCTTTAGCAAGTTATCCCTCATTGAGCATTTCAGGATACATAGTCAAATTCCTTTAAACAATAGTCCATCCTGTATTAGATATACAATCAATTGATTTATGTCTCTTATCAAAGGATTCTCACATGCTTCATAAGCTTGATTGAAATTCGGGTCTTCTTGATACATCTCCTTGAGGTGTTCAAATCCTAAATTCTCCACTTGGAATTCCTATAAGATCAAACATATCCTGCTCAAAGAATTTGCAGCTTTGTTAGCTCTTCCACTAATATGCTTAGTAACAAAAGTAAATTTCTACATGAATTCTACCCATTTGTCATGTCTCCAGTTCAATTTTTCTTGTCTGGTTATAAACTGTAAAGCTTGATTGCTAGTATACAAAACAAACTCCTTCGGTATAAGATAATGCCTCCATTTTTTCAAAGCCTGTATTACAACATAAAACTCCTTGTCATACATGGAATACTTCCTCTTAACATCATTCGATTTATCACTGAAATAAGCAACAAGATTATCGTCTTGACTTAAACCTACGCCAATGGCTACTCCACTTGCATTTAACCTAAAAAGTCTTCTTAAAATCTAGCAAAACTAGAATAAATTGTTATGTTATCTTTTCTTTCAACAATCTAAATCCATTCTCAGCTTCTTCTGTCCAATTGAAAGATTTATGCTCCTTCTTTATAGTGTCTAGCGTGGGGGCACAAATACTATTGAAATTCCTAATGAATTTCCTATAAAAACTCGCCAACCCATGAAAACTTCTTACCTCAAGCACACTTCTTGGAGAAGGATAATCTCTAATTGTTGACACCTTCTCTGGATCCATATTCAATTCATTTGAAGAGATTACAAACCCCAAATATACAAGTTTTGTCTTCATAAAAGAACATTTCATTAAATTCACCAACATCTTTTCTTGTTGTAGTCTTCTAAACACCATATTCAAGTGTCTCAAATGCTCCTCTTTAGTCTTATTGAAAACTAGAATGTTGTCTAAATAAACAATCACAAACTTACCAAAAACATCTTTGAGTACTTCATTCATCAGTCTCATAAACGTACTTGGTGCATTTTTTAAGCCAAATGACATAACAAGCCACTCATACAATCCTTCATTTGTTTTGAATGTTGTCTTCCATTCATCTCTCCCTCTCATCCGTATTTGATGATAGCCATTCTTCAATTCTATCTTGGAAAAATAATTAGATCCACTCAAGCAATTCATTAAATCATCCATTATGGGTAAATGAAATCTATATGTGATGGATATATTGTTGATGGATCTAGAATCTGTGCACATTCTCCAAGCTCTGTCTTTCTTTGGAATCAACACAGTTGGTATGACACACGGGCTCAAAATTTCCCTGATCAAACCTTTATCTAACAATTCTTGGACCTGATTCTTGACCTCGTCATTCTTTTGAGGGGCTGATACCTGGTCCACATTTTATGAGAAGAACAAAATGAATACATATTACTAATAGGTTCTTAACACAAAATAACAGAGATACAATAAAACTGGTTTTCTATTCAATAACGAAATAAGCTGAAAACTGTAAAATGCAGCAGAAACAAGCTTGCAGGAATGGTGGCGGCTTATCTTTGAGAAGAGATGTGAAGGTTGTGCTCATTCAAAATAATATCATTACAATGAGGCTTTGAAGGCCTTTTTACAATAAGCAGGAATGTCAAAAACCCTAGACATCCAAAAACCTAACCCTAGGAGATGAAGCGCCAAAAGTCATGTGGGCCTCATTTGGGTAAGTTAGTACATCACCTTCCTTGGGTCGTAACTTTTTCATACGATATCCGTTTTAGGTGTATGATAGCCCATTGGAAAGGTATCATCAAGGAGATTCATTTTAGGTGAATTATTGAATGACCTCACAATTTTCAAACCTATTTTACAAAAAAACATCATTCAGGGCCTCAAAATGGCCCCAGAAGTGAAAATTGCTAAAAATAGTAAATTACCAAAATTGCCAAAAAACTATTTTGAGCTAGTTGGAAAAGGTGGGTGGCCACTGATATCCATATGGATCAATCCTCCCTCCTTAGGAAGCAATGGTATCCATTTCATTGAGTTCCCCCATCAGATGAAGAAATTTATGCTGAATTTGGCCCCAGGTGAGCCACTTGCCTTGGTGCAGGAGCTTCCTTGTTTTGATGACTCGATAAAGCTGGATCCTTTGCTGTCAAGTGCCCTTGATATGTGTGTCCACAATATGATAATTGGATTCCTGTTGTATGCATTCAAGGTTGATCTCTGTTGGTGTCATCTGTTTTGTTACATCTGAGGTGTCTAATAATGGTGGGAAATAAGGGCAAAGGAGATCCACGTTGAACACTGGGTGTAGGCTAAGGAAAGGAGGAATGTTGAGCTGAAAAGAATTATCCCCCATGGCCTTGGTGATAGTGTACAACCCATAATGGAGTGGGTGAAGCTTCCGATGGGGTCTTGTAAGGTGTTCTTTCTGCAAGTGCAACCAAACTTTGTCACCCACCTGAAACTTATGTGGCACCCGATGTTGATCATGGCATTGTTTGTACTTGTCATTGGACTTCTGTAGGATATCCTAAACTTGTTGGCGGATGTGCTGGATCCACTCAATGAACTGGGTGGCTTTTTCAACTTCAGTTGGAGCAGGATATGAGTCGGTCGAGGTGACCGCTAGGGGAAGTGCAATATCTATGGGACCCAATGGTTGGAATCCCAACCCCACCTGAAAGGGGCTATGGCCAGTTGAGCTAGGCAGGGCTCGATTGTAACTATGATGGACATAGGGAAGGCTCTCATCCCATGTGCGAGGGTTCTTGGAATTATACATGCGAAGGATATGCACAATCATTCTATTTGCAACCTCGGTTTGGCCATTTGTCTGGGGATGGAAGGCCATGGATTTGGTGAGCTTGGTGTCCAGTAGTGACCAGAGGCTCGACTAGAATGTGCTGAGAAATTGATTGTCTCGATCCGAGACAATGGTTTGTGGGATTCCAAAATGTACCCATACTTGTTCAAAGAAGAGGTTGGAAGTGGCCTCTACTATGATGCTCTTCTTGTAGGCAACTAGAATCACCATTTTAGAAAAGCGATCAACAACCACAAAAACACAGTAAATTCCCCGCTTGGTGGATGAGAGTCCTGTCATGTAGTCCATTGAGATGGATTCCCATGGCCTGTCAGGAGTAGGAATAGGGGTGTACACGCCCTATTTCTTAATGGTCGGTTTGGCCATATCGTAGGCAGTGTAGGACCTAATATAATTGCTGACCTTCTGTCAAAGTTTCAACCAGTAGAAATGTTTTTGTAGCATCACCACTATCTTTTCAATGTCAAAGTGTGCAAGATACCAGATATATATAATATGCAGAACAGAAACGAAATGCTAGAAATAACAGAATAACAGTAAAATATCCAGCATAATCTTCACAATACACAGAAATGATATACGAAATAGCAACAGAAATAACACTTGAACAGAAA
>ML783689.1:617069-639292 GCA_009831015.1 Picea engelmannii
AGTTATGTGGTTAGGTGTGGTACATTATGACTCCATGCCTAATGAATTTTGGCACTAGTCTAAAATAAACAAACCTCTTGAAAATATTTGAAGATCATTATGGCATTTCAACTCATAGCAATCCTCATGACTAATGTCAACATAAGAGGAGCAATAGTAAAAGCTCGTGATATGAGTGATGGTGAATTGGAAGTTGAGGTTCCACGAGAAGAAGCTAAGGCAATAATCAGTTGAAGCCCCAAAGGAGAGAATCATTAAATCCTTGACAAATTTGAGGGGAAAACCAAACATGTAAACCCCTACCTATTCAAGAAGCTTGAACCAAGAAGGAGTTAATTCACTGGATAAGAGACATGGAAAATTTCTTTGATATGGAGCAAATTGAAGACCCTACGAGAGTGAAGATGGTTTGCATGAAGTTGAAAGGATATTGCACATCATCATACTCTTTTACTTCCCCCTCGGGGATGAATCATAGATCTAGTAGTTGGGGTCTCTCCTTGGACTCTATCTATTCTATGTTCAATATCACCCCTCAGGCCTTTCCCTTCAAAGTTCTTTCACTTCGGGTCTCTAGGGTTACTTTGAGCATAATCCTTCGACCACATCCACCATAAAGAATCTAACGGTTCAAAATATTCCACAGATATCCTATGATGGATCAACGCGCCTCTCTGGTTTGGAGTACATCCTCTCCATGTGTCGTAGTCTAATCTGATGGAAGGTCAGGATCTATTCATGATGTCGAATGAACGATTGCGATCCCTTTAAGATTAAACCATTGAATTCCTCTAGGTTATCAGTCTAAAATCAAAACTTAGTCAATTTTTACAATTTCTTCCTTCAATTAACAATCTGATATTGGAATTAGTTGTTCGAAGGACTCTTCTAGGCCCCTTCTCTAGGTTTACCAAACCATTCTTAAACACTTTCCTTTCCCTGAAACCATTGAGGTATTCTTTCCTCGCCATTTAAGTGGGGGTTAGATTTTTTTTTGCATGACGTCCACACCAAGACAAAGGTTTCACAGGAGATTAATGATTCCCAAATTACACAAGACCTATATCAAACTACAGCTATGGTTACGCTTTCATCCCTTCTAGGAGGAAGATCAAAGTACTTCTTCCTATCGGACCTATCAAGGGTGTCTTAGCTAATATTCCTGGCTATCTTTTCCTAGACATCACACTGCAACAAATTCTCTATTGCATACACAGGAAGCATGAATATACAATTTCATCCATAAGATGAGACCCTTGTACAATTCCTTAATCATTCAAGGTAAAAGGCAAGATTCTCCTGCTCAGATATGTACTACACATAAACCTAGTTTCGCAAACGTCGCAATTGCGACATACATTTTCACAAACGTGGCAAGAGAGACGTTCCAATGGAAAACGTGGCAAGAGCGATGTTAACGTGGAAATTTCAACATACATCTTCACAAACGTGGCAAGAGAGATGTTCCAGTGGCAAGACCGACGTTAACGTGGAAATTGTGACATACATCTTCAGAAACGTGGCAAGAGTGACGTTCCAGTGGAAAACATGGCAAGAGCAACGTTCCAGTGGAAAACGTGACAAGAGCGACGTTAACGTGGCAATTGCAACATACATCTTCACAAACGTGGCAAGAGTGACATTCCAATGGAAAACGTGGCAAAAGCGGCGTTCCAGTGGAAAACATGGTAAGAGCGACGTTAACGTGGCAAGACCGACGTTAACATGGAAAGACTGACATTATCGGGCAACATGAACTTTTTTTTTTTATAAATTTCCTCTATTTTGCGACAATATGGACAATTTTGTCCATAACGCCGCAAATAAAACATCAGAATTTTTACAATATGTAGTAGTGCAACATGATTGGGCTCCCACAAGGTGATGATATGGGACAGATGTTCCCCTTATGGATAAGTTCTTGGATCTATAGCTTGATCTCCTCATTCTCTAACAGAGAGTGGTGATAGAATGGCCCATTGGGAAGCGGTGCATCGGGGGTCAGATTGATGGGGTGCTTGACCTGGCAGTGCAGTGGTACCCCTGTAGGTGTAGAGAAGATATTAGATTATTCTTCCACGACCTTATCTACTTGCTTATGCTATGTGGAGAGGTCAGCCATAAAGACCCTGGATGTGACTATGATCTTTTTCTTATTCTAAGAGTGAATCATGAAGAAGACAAACTTTGTCGTCTGAGAGATGACCTTCCTGAATTTTTTAGTAGAGATCAAGGAAATAACACTAGGTGAGACTGCCTTGGGTATCCTGTAAAATTTCCTGTTCAAAGTAATAATAACATGATGGGGCCTAGACTCATATACAACATGACGTTTCCATAAATAAGGTTGGCCCAAAATAACATCACAAACTTTGAGAGGAACAACATCACACAATACCTCATCTTTGAAGGGCTTGATTCCGTACGACAGTCGACACTATTGGCTGACGCGAAGCTCGCTTCCTTGGTGGATCCATCCAATGGTGTAGGGTCATGGGTGCATCATTTTCGACAGGGCCGGCTGCTTCATGACCTGTGCTGAGATGAGGTTCTTTTGGCTACCGCTATCAATGATGAAGTGCAGTGGGGTGCCTTTTACCCACATATGTAAATGGAAGAGGCACTCTCCTTCTTCTGGATCGTCTGGTTCACTAGGCTGGAGCTTGGTAGTAAGAACGGTGGCATTGGGTTTCGTGTCAATGATCCATCTTCCCATTTCTAGTTCTGGCTCAGAGTCAGAATCCACATCTGATTCAGAGGCTTTCACTTCCCCCACCAGTGACTGCTTTGAGTGACAGTTAGCAGTGTTATGCCAATGGCTCTTATGGCAGTCGCACCACTTCCCAGTATCTTTCTTTATCTTTCTGGTGTCCTTTTATTATGGCTTGGACTGGTTGTCCTAATACTGTCCATGTTTACTCTATCCTTTTTTCTGTGGGTTGGGGCCACCCTTTCCTAGATTTTGTTGTGAGGGGTTCCCAGGCCCAAATTGCCGTGTCTTTTGTTTGAGCTTCTGCTCTATTTTGACGGCATATCGATAGGTCGTGCCCAAGGATGAAATGTCCAAAAATTCCATTTATGTCTGGATGTATCTATGCACAGCACCGCGATACTTGAGAACTAGATGTCTCTCCAAATATTTGATACCCAACTTGGTGCACAAGGTATGGAAGATATTTGTGAAATCTGGCACTGCTTGGTCTCTTTCTTGCCACAGTGTGGTCCATTTGGTATACAGGTCATCATAAATTCTGACAGGGTAGTATTGTTCCTTAATAGCATCTCTGAAGGATTCCTAGGTGGCCATGATTATAAATAATGAGGGTTCCTCTGTTTCCTTTTGCTCACAGAAAGTTTCCCACCAATCTTTGACACGAGGAATGGATTTGAGGAGCGCAAAAGTAATCTTTTCTCTATTCAAAAAGTTATGGACAAAAAAATACCCTTCTATTAGATTCAACCACTTGTCTACGGAATTTTCATCTATCTGACCTTCAAATATAGGAATATCGAAGTTTATTTGTACCTTGAAGGGGATGGCTCCTCTGTTCGAAGAAGATGCATCGCCTGTTGGTAGCCGCCGAAGGATTTGCACGAAACTATCCATCATCGTGTTCCTCTGTTGCATGAGAGATTCCTCAATCAACAGTTTGAAAGGATCTCCTGTCAAATAATATTTCTTTTCTCCTGCCATGAGAGGTCGCTTGGGCATGTGAGAGCTTTTTTCCTCAAGAGAAACAAGCTTGAGACCCAACTCTTTGTACTCCGACCTCGTTAGGGACACACATTAAGACGACAAGGAGCAGAGTGCTCTGATAACATTGATTCGGATTTTATGAGCAAAATGAAATGAATACAGTTTATTAATAGGTGCTTAACACAAAATAGCAGAGATACAGTAAAACTGGATTTCTATTCAATAATGAAATAAGCTTAAAACTATAAAATGCAGTGGAAACAAGCTTCCTGGAATGGTGGTGGCTTATCTCCGAGAAGAGATGTGACGACTGCACTCACTTGCAAGAAGATAAATACAATGAGGCTTTGAAGGAATTTTTACAATTAGCAGGAATGTCAAAAACCATAGACATCCAAAAACCTAACCCTAGGAGTTGAAGCGCCAAAAGTCACGTGGGCCCCGTTTGGGTAAGTTAGTACATCAACTTCTCGGGGTTGTAACTTTTGCATACGATATCCGTTTTAGGCGTATGATAGCCCGTTGGAAAGGTATCATCGAGGAGATTCATTTAAGGTGAAAAATTGAAGGAAATTACATATTGGAAACCTTTTTTCCCCAAAAAACATCGTTTAGGGCCTCAAAACAGCTCCGGAAGTGAAAACTGCTAAAAATAGTAAATTACCAAAATTGCCAGAAAACTATTTTGAGCTAGTTGGAAAAGGTGGGTGGCCATAGATATCCATCTAGATTAGGGTTCAATATATATGCTTCTTTTTTTGTAAAACTTTCTCCTGGAATAAGGCCAATATGATGCCCGATATTCCTGACGGGAGATAAAGTGTGAGGTAACTCATCCATCACAATATCAACAAAATCATCCAATAACTCCTAGAATTCTACATGAAAACCATTCATGAAAGTTATTGTGAGAATGACTCTCGGCTTACCTACAACAAAAAACTACATTTCATGTTCTTTCTTAACTTCTTTCAAGAGTTCCTTCCCACTCATGAGAAGTATACTTCGCATAGCTTCCTCCTTGACTCCTTTATCTTCTATTGGAAACAACATATGATTACACTCATTCTTCTCCAGGGTATAAGTGTTCTTCCTCCCATCATGTATGACATTCCTTTCATATTTCCACAGTCTTCCCAACAGAACATGACAAACATCTATAGGTATGACATTGCATAAAACTTCATGTCTATAACCACCTATCTTAAATTCAACTTTGCATTGTCGACTTACCATTACTTGATTTCCTTTATGCAACCACAACAATTTGTATGGATTCGGATGTGAATTTGTCTCCAAATTAAGATTTTCCACCATCTCTATGGATACCAAATTATCAGTGCTTCCACTGTCTATGATCACCTTGCATGCCCTATCTTTGGTCTTGCAAGAAATTCTGAACAATCTATTCCTATGGATTGGTTCTCTTACCTCTTTCTCTGGCTTCAAGAGAAATTTCATCATCATGAGTGATCTTCCTTCTTCCACTGCTTCTTCCTTCATCTCTGTCTCTACATTCTTCTTCTGTGCTTCAGAAATGTGAGCTTCTCCACCTCTTGCATTTTTCTTCTCAGGACATTCCCAAGACATGTGCCCTGTCTTTCCACATGATTAGGACTTCACTTCTCCTCCTCTGCCTCTTCCTCTTCCTATGGGAAAATAATTCCTTCCACCATAGTGTCCTCCTCTTTCTGTCTTACTGTGATATCTTCCATCTTCTCCTCTGGGTTTCTAGAAATTTTCTCTTACAATGCCTCTACCTTGGTTAGGGCTCTTCCCTCTATTCTGTTGACCTTGTTTTCTTGACAAATTTTATTCTTCCTTCAAGGCTACTTGATGAGGATGTTCCATAGATCTCATTGTCATCATGATAATCTCATCCTCGATTTCATATCTCAGACCATTAATGTACCTGACAACTTTCTCTTCATCATTCTCTACGTGTCCTTCTCTTATGTTCAACTTGTAAAACTCTTCGGTGTACTCTTTCACCGACAAACCTTTATGTCTCAGATTCTGCAACCTTCTGAAAAAATTTATCTTATAATCCTTGGGTATGAATTTAGCCTTGAATTTATATATCATTCTATCCCAACCCTTAATTTTAGACTTACCTTTTCACCTTCTGTCAGCTTGCAATTCATCCCACAATAAGGTTGCATGTCCCTTCAATCTGGTCACAACATGCTTTACCTTCTTCTCATCATCAATCTACTCATAATAAAATTAATTATCTAAAGGGCTTACTGAGTCAAGAAATTCTTCTATGTTTAAACTGCCTTCATACATTGGGACTTCTATATTTGATCTAGTTTCCATCTTTACAACAACTCTCAACAGTTGCTCCTCTACTGTTTTTTCTCCTACAACTTCTTCTTCGACGACATCTTCATTTTCACTTTCACTGACATCACCAACATTAGGTTCTCTTCTCTGTGTTGTCTCCATGGAATACAAACTTGAACGAAGTTGTCTTATTTCCTCTTCCATGGATGCATTGACCACCAGTCTCTCTTTGTGTCTTCTTGGCGGCATGGTTCCAAATTTTCCTTCCCTTGTAGAGCTGAATTTGGGCTCTGATACCACTTGATGGTATCAAACAAAATATTTTATGCACTCTGATACCACTTTATGGTATTAGAAAAAATATTTTATGTGCTCTGATATCACTTGATGCAAACCCCCACCACCTCCTAGGGCTCGTGCGACCTCCCGGTCTAGGATTGTTCATAGTAAGGAGCCAAATAAACTCTCAGGCTCTTGATGAACCCTCGAATTCCTTCTCCATAGGCCTTTCCCCTCTTTCCTAAGTGTAAAATCAAGTTTGCGAGGGTCTTGTCACTTCAACGGAGGAATCATTGTGACTTCATGCCAAAACTGTGGGCTAAGCTATTAACTTGCAGTAACTACGATGCTTCGGAGCTCCGAGATTCAAGAGTTCTAACAAAAACATAATAGGACTCTTCCGAATGCTAAATTCTCGGACAACTAAACAATGACGGGAATCAACGACTCACACTATGCACTAAGATATACGTCTCTCAGAGGCTTTGGGACTCCAGGCTTCAAGATTATTCCCTACTCAACACACAACTCCCCGGAGTGCTGAAATCTGAATTATTGAATCAGATGGTTGTCGTCTGCCTTAAATCATCGGTCCCTATTTACTCTACGCTATGGGATTCAGAGATTTTCATAACACAACACCTCAATTCCTTTGGAGTGCCAAACTAGTGAACTCACGAAGGGTCTCAATCAATGGTCCATGTGTTCTTGCTAATGGATGATCGATATGGGCTCTGTTCTTCATGACTTTGGGAGTTCTCGACCCAGAAAAAAATAAACCCCTGTTCTTTTGGAGTGCCAAGTCTCCAAACTACGAGATTTGCTACCACGTGTCCCTCGTCTACCAACGACCTAGATTTAATTTCGGCTTCGATAAATTGGCCTCATTTACAACAAACACTTGAAAAATTATGGAATAACAAAGTCTGAAGGACTTAGTAGATTAAAGGTCATGCTCATTCCTTAGATCTGACGACTATGAAAGATCCAAATTCTCCTAGAGAGGATCTTGTTCACTCAACCTCAAAATTTAAAGGATTCTTCTTCCAAAGCTTTTTAGTCTTTATTTCTCCTAATCTTTGTCACACGAAATGATTTGGACTTATGGTGCACACCTTGCTCTTCACTGAAACTTGAAACTTGAATATTTTTAGAAAATCCTCCTACGCACTCCTTGCACTTGCCTTCCTTGAGAATCTTTCAAAACTTTACTAAGTGTTGGCCCTGTGCACACCTTGCATGAATCTTTTTGAGATTTTATACTTAGACGAGTACATGTGAAATCCTTGCACTCACTCTACAAGACTTCACACTATCTCTCCTGAGCTATTGAGTCTGAAAATGAATCTGCCTTCACACTCCTTGCATGGCACTATGCACTCCTTGCAAAATGGTTTTAGAACAGAAACAATTGAAACTTACAGAACATCACAAGTCCATTCATTCATCGATAAAATACACACATAGGCATATAAACACAAAAAATAAAAATCATGACGTTACCCAAATAACTCAGAGATAAGCAAACTCAAACATGTGAAGCAAATCCCCTTTATTATATTCCTTCAACAAAACATTTACAAAGTGTTCTTGCATCTCTCAACTTCTCTTCTCATAAAGATAACAAATAAACTCCGACATCTCTTCTCAATCTCTCTCTTTTATCAACAAGATAGCAAATAAACTTCAACAACTCTTTTGGGCATAGATTACATACATTTATACATGGAGGGGCTTCTCGATCCTTCTCTCTGGATTATTCTAGTTCTTTCATATCACAATTAAATCATTCTACCACTAAGGATTATTACAATAAATGAGATATTACAACCGATATATGAGTTGATGCTCAAAATATGTACAATCCTACAACTAATTAAGGTGATTACAATCTCCTGCGATCTCATACAATGGCTCAAGCCTCAAAACATTAAAGGGTATTTAATTACAATAATTTCAAAATATTAAGTTGACTTTCTCTCCTTGAAATTAAAATCAGTTGGAATGTGCACGTTGGATGTTGAGTTGTCCTCCACTTGGCTTCATTGTATGCTAATGGTGATTCTCCTGCATCAAACTACCACCACGATGATAGTTTGTTCGTCGGATTTAGGGACATCCACTATAAAATCCATGGAAATGTTAGCACAAAGAGTGGTTAGGATTGACAATGGCTACAATTCCTTGAGGGTATTTAATATTTCACCCTTGTTCCTTTGATAGGCTTCACTTTCAGCTACAAAAGTATGGATGTCCCTTTTCATGCCTTCCCAAAAGAAGGAGCACTTAGCTCTTTTGTATGTTTTCTAAAAATAAGAGTGACCTATGGTAGGAGATGAATGAAACTCCACTTACACCCTTTCATTCAAAGTATAATTATTTACCAAAAAAATACACCCTTTATACTACAAGGTGACTTACTACTAAGTATATCCAATAGAGGGATTGATGTCCTCAAGTTGTTGGATGATATGAACAACTATGCCATTATGTCCTTTGTTGGAAACCGGGTGTAAAAGAGAAAGATATTTCTCAATGTTTCGATCTTAAGAGATAAACCCATCATTAACCAACTATTATTGTCACACCTCTTCAAGCCAATCAAATACTGGTAAGCATAAAGTCAATATCCTCCTCACATATTTGAGGCAAAGCATCAACCACCACATTCTCCATGCCCTTCTTGTATATGATCTCATAATCATAACCTAAAATATTAGTTACCCACTTATTCTTCTCTAGTTATGAAGACCACTATTCCAAAAAGTACTTCAAGACATGATGGTCCATCTTGATCTAGAAGAACCTTCCAATGAGGTACAAGTGCCATAGATCGAGGACATGAAGGATGACCATTATTTATTTCTAATAAGTGGACTTTCCCAAATTTCATTCACACAATTGTTTATTGGTGAGTGTCAATGGGCGCTTCCCTTACATTAGCATAGCCATAATACCTCTTTGAGAGGCATCACATTCTAGGACAAAAAAATCAATGAAATTAAGAATTTATAATACTAGGTAGTACACATGACTTCCCTTAAAGTGGAAATGTGTGATTTGCTGCATCAATTTACATGTGTTTTTCTTGCATAGGGTGGTTAATTGGCTTGCAATTCACTCATAATTCTTCACAAAAATCCTTTAATAGCTCATAAGTCCTCATAAAACATGTAATATTTTAAGATTCTTAGGGCATGGCCAATCTTTCATAGGAATTTTTTTTTTGGGATCCACTCGCATCCCTATCCCACTAACTATGTGTCCCAAGTACTCCAACTCAGAAGTGAAAAAAGTGCATTTGTAATGTTTGAGGAACAATTTGTTATTCTACAATAGTTCTAGGGATTTATCAACATCCTCCACAAGTTCTTCCTAGGTCATTTTATAAATCAAGATATCATCAAAGAATGCAAACATACAATTGTGCATAAAGGGATGAAAAATCTTATTCACAAGGCTTTGAAAAGTGGACAGGGCATTGCAAAGACAAAAAGGAATCACTAAAAAATCATAATTTCTTTTATCACCTAAAAATCACTCACAAAGATATATAGGTGATCAACCAAAAAGTATTTAATACAATGCAAAAAAGTGTTATTCCATGGAAATTATGCACCACCTTCATCAGAGAACCAAAAATTAGATAAAATGGGTTTTTAATGCATTAGCATGATGTTATAGTTTTGAGTTTCTATGATCTACACGATTGATCCTTAGATAGTCTCACAAATATGCCCGACATGAAATGTCAACCACATTCGCCATAATAAATGAAAAAACTCCTATCAAGGGTACTCTAAAGCATGCATGCCATGCATCCTCTAGATCCATACCCATTGAAGGTTGGTACTTTGGTGGTTCTATGTATCTTTAATACATAGAGAACCACAATCCAAAGTGCACCATTCACACTTGGAACTAGCCTTAATGGAGCTTGAAGTTGTGTAATAAATAAGAGCCATGGGGTGGCATTCAAAATAAGGAAGACAAAGCAATGTTATGTTGTCTAGATGATTCTTGAGAACCATATTATTAAGCTATCATCTTTTGCAAACATAACCACTAGATTGTGTTTGACCTCTTCCCATGAATAGTTCATGCACACTTCTATCTTAGAGAGAGAGCATAATTCCAAAAGGAACATAAAAGAACCCTTCCAAGGAGGAGAGGAGAGCCCATCTACACTATCCAATCTTCCAAGTTGTGTCTCCAATTCCATATCCTCGTTCATTGGAAATAGAAAGTATACTTGCTTCCCTATCTTTTGGTCTATTCTTCTTATGCTTGTATCTATTTTTTGACATGCTTGTATCTATTTTCTTTCTTATTTGAATTTTTTTTATTTATGGACTAACTCTAATAAATTCTATGTCTATAGTGTAGCATCCTCTACTATAGATTTTTTTTTTTTTGTAGCCACATTTGATTACCAAGTTTTTCCTCATTCGTTTAATGAAGATGACCTTGTTATATCCTATTTTATCTCCCATGACACCTTAGGACCAAGAAAATTCAAAATTCTTTGGCGAGGCTCTTTCATTGTGAAGAACTGCCTTACAAAGGGAGCATCCATGCTTGTTTACCCTAAGAGTGGTCTCTTGAAAGGCCCAATCAATGGGTTATATTTGAAGAGATTACACCCTTGAGTATCCCCTTTACTTTGGAACACCTCCATTTGTATATTTAAAAATTGTAAAAATGACCATAGATTTCCTAATCTTTTTAACAAAAGCACTAGATGTTTTGATGCTCCTAATATCCTGTCCTTTCTTTCTTTATCGGATGAATCAATCAACATTGTATCACATCTATTTTGTGTATGGTTCTAGTATATGGATTCAAAATCTCTCTTATGTGGCTCAAGCCATTTATTCACCTTCTTAAACATTGCTCCTTTCAAGAAGTGTATGCTTAGGTTCATATGTTGGCTCTTGACCAAGTTTTGGATAACCTTGGTCACGTTTGACCATTTTTGGGACTTCGATAGGCTAGTCGAAGGTGAAGTGAAAGGTGAAGCGAAGATCATGGGATCTCAGCCCCTTATTTGGGTTTAGGGTCTATGTAACAGGTATGGGGATGTCAGCCCATGGGTTTACCCATGTTTAGGCCCCTTTGTAATGTATAAATAGAAATCTAGGTGATGTAAGGGAGATGTGGTTCTAAGTGATATATTGCGCTGAGTGCAAGTGATGTAAGTAGCTATATTTTTGTGATTGAGTTAGCTTTGTGCATATTGTGTGCATGAGAACTTGTATAGATAAGTGCAAGTGACTGTGAAAAGGATTTGTGCTGTGACCTGACTCAAGGAACGAGGATATGGTGAGGTTCGCGCAGATATTCATCTGCTTCATAGGTGTTTCCGAAAGGGTCGGTAGTTAGGTTTTTGTTGGTGCGCTATTGAAGCATTGAACCCTGGGTTTGCCCCTTGTGCCAACAAATGGTTCCATTGCCGGGACCTGAAACTGTGATTGCTGGGAACTGAAGAAAAGAAATCTCTGTGCATGTATCTATTTCTTTAGTGCATAGTATTCTACTTGACTGTGAATGTTTGTGCTAAGAAAGGAATTAGATATAAACAAAAGAGATAATATCTTAAAGCTTTGTGCTCTGAGAAAGGTAAGATAAGTGAAAATTTTTGTTTCGAAAGAATGGATTTAGGTATGTCTAATAGATTTTGTCCTAATCTGAAAACTAGGGCACAACTAGAAGAAAGAAGATTGGATATGAGTAGATCTAATAAGAATAATGAAAGATATGTCATTCCTATGCATAGAAAAAATGTTTGGACTAACAAATGGATGCAAGATCCTAGAAATAATTTTTTCCGGGTTAGTTACTGTGATCCCAATGTGCAGTACAGGAAAGGTTGGGGGTCATTTAAAAGAAATAGAGGATTAACTCTTTGTTATAGTTGCAGAAGATCAGAACATCTTGCTAAGGAATGCCCTGATAGAGGTCCTAGATGTCTTTTATGTAAATCTATGGACCATAAAGTTTTGGATTTCCCTAGAATGATTGATAAAGTTGAAAAGATGAATATGTGACAAGAAAACCATGAGACAAGCCAACTAAGGATATGATAGAACCCCATAAATAAACAAAGAATGTATTATTATAGATGAAAGAAAAACTGAATGATCATAGAGATATCAACTTATCAGAGATCTTAAATGAGAAGGAGTGCATAGAAACAAGAATAAGAGACTTCGACATAGATTGTGTTCTAGATGAGGAAACCAAGGTGAATATCATGACAGAAAGAACTTGGGAAATTTTGGGAAAGCTTGTTATGGTTCCTTCATTGGGAGGAATAGGATTATTTGGAGGAAAGTTGATAACCCTATGTGGAATACTTACCTAGAAACTTATGAGTGCTCATGGAACTTTGACAGAGGAAGAATTTGAGGTCATGAAATTTGTTGATAACAACACCCTATTTGCTATTCTGCTAGGAAATACCTGGATTGAGAAAGATCAGATACAAAGGAAATAAGAAGAGGAGGATATAGAACAAAAAAATAAAGAACTAAGGGATTTCATTTCTAGGAGACTAGTGCACTTACTGGAAGAAAAAGAGGACTAGTCGAAGCTACTGAGGACCAGAGATCTGGATATCAAAGTTGAAAGAACACAAGAAGACTTGAAACACTTGTCTGTACAAGAGAGTAGAGCACTTACTCCGGAAAAAGAATAAGTATTACTCTCAGAACCCTTGAACCACCCGCAGTAGTGCGAAGTTACTATACCAAGAGGAGATAAGAATAAAAATGGAAAGAGGAACCCAATGACTCAAATCATAGGAAAGAAAGCTAGAAAGCTCAGTAAGAAGAAAACAAAGTTATAGAAATTGCAGGAAGTTCCAGAGAGAACTTCGCAAAAGGGAGGTTTGCAACACTTCAAGTTCACCGGAATAGTAGAACAACGAAGATTGACACTTCACAACGACGAAAAAATATGACCGTTGGAGGCATCCTGACCGTTAGCCCAATGCTCTAGAACAACTCGAACCACAATTATGGCCAAAAACATCACCATTAGACCGTTGGGACTACACCATAATAGATGGAATTGCATTGATTAAGGTGTTCCTACTTGTTGGAGGAATCTGTTACGATGTTAGCTATTTATCCCATCGAATGTTGCACCGAGAACACTTTTGCAAACAATGATTATTTGAGCCCATAGACAACTAGCTACTTTCGCGCTATGACTATTGAGACTTCGCCACCCATTCTGTTACATTGAGGTCACCAAAATGATATCGAGCACGCATGTCAGGTGACTTAATTGTAGTAGAGAAATCCATAGAAGAGATCCTCATCGACCTCATGACTGAGAAGGTCATGTCCATAGGAGTTCAATATTTGTCGATGAGAGGATTGCAAGCATCCCCGTCAACTACTCATGGATTTGGACCATCCTGAGCTGCGACAGAGGAACAAACCAAGCATTGTGATGACTTGGAGAATGTGAAACTCATCCCATCTATCCTTCCCGACTATATCCCACCTCTGGCTAGCATGGTGATCCGTGAAAGTGTCCCGAGGGACTTCGATTACACCTTGATTACTGTGTACCTCCTGAAGGGGATACACACAGTAGGACCATAGTTAGGATAGATCATGACGTTGAAGATCGGTGACTTCAACTTGGGAGACAACAAGAACTATGGCATGCTCTCCCCACACAAGTATTTGACCAAGACAAAGGGGAAGAATTTGAAGATTATCCCCCAACCATGGACTATGGACATCATGAGGTCCACTATCCTGAATGTGATGAAGATACCACACTTTGGAAGGCATCAAGAGGTTAACGCGTGCATTAAACTCCTATTGTCTTGATTCCATGGAGGTTATATGTGGCTGTATAGATGCATCACCATATATCTGATGCATCACTGGATTAAGCATGCAAGGACCAGACCCACAAGCATTTTATCTAGGGAAGGTTGCAGATCGCGCCCTGGCATAGAAAATTAAATATACCTATGGTGATGTGGAGAAGGGGAAGCAAGGCTACAAGGTAGCCTCCAGTCATAATGGCCCAATGCACCTAGCCTACCAATTGATCGTTGGTAATATAGTAAGGAAGAATGGATCTGTGCAGGTCATGGGGTTCATTGTTGATCTCGCGGGAAAATGCATTGAAGGACTACAGATAAATTGGGTGAGTTACCTTGTCAACCAGTTAGAACAAGACTGCCGCCAAGCTTAGGATCAGGGATATGAGTTTCATTTTAGTTGACTACTAATCCTCATCACCTTCATTGCCTGGGAGATGCCGGAAGGAGCGACCTTCCCTGAGATTGAGAAATCCGAACCACTAGCTACGAAGTTCACCACACTCTGGTATTCGAGCGACATGGAGAAACAATGGCAGTCAAACACGATGTTCCACGCCTACTACCTGTAGTTGAAAAGGGCTATCGAGTCTTTCCCTCGTATGACGCTGAACACCCTGGATAGGTTCAGAGCATTTGTGAAGTTCCGTGTAGATAAACATTTTATTTATAATACTGTGCATGGAGACGAACATAAAGAAGAGCTCCAATCTAATTATAATCTCACCGAGGAGGAAACAAAAGAAATAACTAAGGAGTGGCCTATAGATCTCCTTATACCAGTCGACCAGGCAGAACTGTCCAACCCTGAACTCATCGAAATTCCTGTGGTTACTCGCGAAGTGTAGGATGAACTTAGCAATAACAAAAGGAAGAAAAAGGAAGAGGTACAGGAGCTAAAAAGTGCATCATAAGAGACTGCTTAAGAATCACCTGGAGGGGGAGGTGATGATGAAGTAGACAAAGAAGAGGAAGACAAGCAGAAATAAGGAGAAGTAACACTACCTAGGGATCCTCTTGATGAAGATGAGACCTCCAAGAAAACAAAGGTTTCCCCCATGAAAACTACATCGCGGAATAATTCCAAAGCTAGTAAACCACAAATGCAAACTGTGCTCACAATGGATGACATAGATCTCATCATCGCTACTGTCTCCGATACCTCAGAAGATATCTTACATCACATTGAAGCCAAACAAGAGACCATGTATGAATGAATTTAAGAAGATCTAAAAGGGGTACAACAAGCCCTCTACTCTAACCACGTAGTGTCTATTGCACCCCCGTCATCATAAGGAACATAGTTGGGAGATGAGCCTACCCAACTATGCCAAATAGCAGATGCGACCGAAGCTCACGTTCATTGTGTTCAGGAGGAAAAAGAGCAGGCCACAAAGGCATTAAAGAAAGAAAAAGAGGAATCCATAGAGCAACATCGGGTTGCGAAACAAGAAAAAGATGACATCCAAGACAAGTTTGCAGAGGATAGAGCGCAGATCCAAAAGGAGAAGTAACAACTGCTTGCAGAGAATATTGGAGTTAAATAAGCAGTCACTAGAGCACTTCGCTTTGTGACTGGCTTAGAACAGATGGAATAAGACCCAGTGGAAAGTCAAGTAGAGAAGCTTGATGAATCCATTAAGCAACTCCAACATAGGGTAATAGAACTAAAGTTACAACAAATGCCAAGCACTCTGCAGGAAGTGTGAGACCAAAGAGAAGAAATTGGCCAGAGTGTAGTTCATAGAATCAAGGAATTGGCCTTAGAATGTAAACAACTCAGCATTCGAAGTGTGCAGACTTACGAGCGCCTTGCAGAGGACCCTGAACTAAGGAAACTAGAGTCACAACTTCAAGAGGCCAAGTAGCAAGCAATAACAGTGCAAGCATAGTTGAAACGAGTATCAGTGGTCGAGAGGATGAAACGATCCCAGGAACAATGCACAATTCATCAACAAGTCCATGCCATATAGAGTAAGGTCATGAAAGTGAATCAATGACTCCATCTAGTGTAGGATGTAACTTGCATACTTTTTGAGGAGATTGAAGGAGGAGGTGCATAAATTGAACAAGTGGTCACCACAGTGGAATAACGCTTGGAAGGACCTGTGACGGAGAAGGTTATTCAAGAGTTCTATGAGCAGGAGGATCTGGAGAAGTAACAAGTCAAGGCATATCGAGCCAAGATCGAGGCATTTGAGGCAGAGTTACCTAGATTAGAGTAACTTGGGACGAGTCATAGGTGAGTGTTGGGGGCCTATTGGCCCTTGACCAAGTTTTGGATAAACTTGGTTGCGTTTAACCATTCTTTGGACTTCGACAGACTAGTCGAAGGTGGAGTGCAAGGCGAAGCGAAGATCATGGGATCTCAACCCATTTTTAGGGAAATTTTGGGTTTAGGGTTTATGTAACGGGTATGTGGGTATCGACCCATAGGTTTACCCATGTTTAGGCCCTTTTGTAATGTATACATAGAAATCTAGGCGATGCAAGTAAGGGAGATGTGGTTCTAAGTGCTATATTTTTCTTAGTGCAAGTGATGTAAGTAGCTAGATCTGTGTGATTGAGTTAGCTTTGTGCATACTCTGTGCATGAGAACTTGCAGAGATAAGTGCAAGTGACTGTAAAGAGGCTTTGTGTTGTGACCTAACTTGGGGAAGGAGGATATGGCTAGGTGTGCATAGATCTCCTGTCATATACAGAGCGGGTCCTTGTGGCTTTGTTCTTGTAGAATATTGACAGAAGACAATAAATAAGAGAAGAGTTGGTGAATGTAGCCCCACACTGGGGTGAACCACGTATATCCTGTGTTGTGGTTGCTTTGTGAATTATAGTTCTTATGTTATTGATATGATTTATGCTTAGTACAATGATATATGGTAGATGCACCTGCTATAATAGTATCTTAGTTCTTAGTAATGGGAATGAATGTTAGATCTGATCTATTTTTGTATGCTAAGTGCTTGGATGTATTAGATCTTGTGAATACTGTGTTGTTCTGTAATTAGGGTTTTACCTTGCAAAGTAAATATTAATGAATGTTAACTACTAAGTTCTTTGTTAAGTGTTGTAATCGTAGGTCTGTGTGCTAGCTAGGTTGTAGACACTTGAGTCTTGCAACCACCCCTGCCTCTACCTCAGGTGAGACTTCATCTGCTTCACTAGTGTTTCCAAAAGGGATGATAGTTAGGGTTTTGTTGGTGTGTTGTTGAAGTGTTGAACCCTGGGTTTGTCCCTTCTGCCAACACCATCTATGAATAACCAAGTAGACTATGTTTTCGTGATCAACGTATTCACTGATATTTCTCAAATTTACATTCACCATTTAAGTGTATTGTTGGATTCTAAATTTATATTTTATTGGCATATGCATGTTTTACCACCATCAAAATATATAAAGAATGTAATAAAAAGTAGTAAATACACAATTATATTCATCACATCATAAACACAACATGGAGAGTCATGAAAAGTTTGTATATATATAAACAATTTAAAAAATGGGTACATCGATACACTAGGCCGTCCCTCACTATGGAAACACCATCGAGAAGTGTACAAAGTATCATATACAAAATGTGGGCCTCACCCATATACATGTGACATACATATAAAAATGTGATCCCTACTCGTATAAAAACAATGCACCCTATATACATCCAAACCACTAAGGTGGAAGAAGTTGTAGATATCCCTTGGATCAGGGTGCTCCACCTGCAACCCCAACCCTGCTACTCCTCCTCCTCCTCCTGTAGGTGTCCTTCTCTATATAGTACCAACAACACTTGTTACTACTTCCTGTCACATAATTGGATGCCACTTGAGCGCCATAATAATGAAATCATCAAGTACTTCTTCATTGAGGCCTACCCACCCAAAATATGTCACCACTTGCAACACTCGATCAAATTGGTGATGTGATTATATCATACATGTCTCTATATCTCTTATTCATTTTGTTTCTCTCCCCTCATATAGGTGTACTCGCTTCTTCTGGAGAAATGATCATGTCTCCATATCATGTATGCCCTACTATTATCCAACTCTTTCTGTCTCTTGTGATCCTCCTACTATCGGTCTCACTACTAGTGCATGATCATCCTTGAAAATAAGTATCCCCCGCCCTTATGGTCAAGCATATGTAAACAAAAAAACATATTACCCATTAGTAATGATCCTATTTCCCTTATCCTTCTTTTAATTATAGTATGAGCCATAGTTTGATTTGTTGGATTACTGAGAGGGGGGGGGGGTGAATCAATAATGAACAATTTTATTCTTTTTAACCACAATTTATTCTTCAACAATATTTAGAAGTTTATCTTTAACATTCAATAGATCATCAACACTATAAACATAAACAACATCACATCACAATAGATACACAATAGACCAATATTTATATGGAAACCCAAATTGGAGAAAACCACATAATTTTTTTCTTATATATTTATCAAAAGAAAACATTCATTGGAAGCACCAACTTCCAATTCTCTAGCTAAAACTAGAAGGTGGCTCCAAACCCCTATTCTCAGGATCCAACCTGAAGGAAGCTACAACTCCCTAATTCTATGGCTCCAACTAGAAAAAGGATAAAACCCCCTAGGTTCATCGACTACAACCGAAAGGTGGATACAACCACCTGTCCTTGCCCCGTCTTGCCGCCGGAAAATACAAATGTAGACAACTTGTCACGAACTCTGCCACTATCACTGCCACAAACTTTGTCACTGTCACAACTCTGTCACTGTCATCGACACTCTCACTGTCACCGTCACAACTCTTTCACTGTCATTGTCTCATCAACCTATATCTTATCATCAACCAACTAAACATTTACCTTACCATGCATCAAGTGTATGCCAATATACATACTATCTCATGCATCAATCATGAACCAAAAGATACATAAAAAATGAATAGTAAATCATGAACTAGAGCATCAACCATGTACAACCTATTCCATATACCATATCATCAACCATATGTATATTTGTACCATGTCATCAATGAAGCATATCAAAGAACTTATACATGACCCTCATGCATACATCACCATACACCATGAATACCCCTCAACCATGCACAAGCAACTCAAATATGTGACCTATAAGAACCATATCAATGTTGTACCATAAATATGAGTGTTCCTCACTTAGCCAATCATATACCATATCCAAGTACAAGACCAACAATACCAATAATGCCTCAGGCATTCACCACTTCATATGTGAAAGTATCCATGAAAACAAGCATATAACCACACTAGAACTTATGTATCTGAGTTGAACCTATAGAATGATAACCCGTGAACTTGCTTCATACTTCAGGGACCTGGTACTAACATTTACCTTAATTTGCAAGTGCCTCGCTAGATAGAAATAGGGCAACCTGTAAGTACGTCGCTATATAGGCATAGTGCAACAAGTGAGGGGCTCACTAGAAAAATATAGTGCAATCCACGAGTATCTCAATAATTAGGGTTTTTCAAAAACCCTTTCCTTCTACAGCTTTGAGACTTTTAAAATTTTCCCTCAACTTATTCGATTCCTCATACTTTCCATCGCATTGACCAAGATACGAAAATAGACCATAACAATTCACTAGAAATATATTGAATGTAAGTGTATGAGTGTATTTTTGATTGACTCCTTGAGGTGTATTTATACTAACTCTAGGTAACCTCTCTCCTTAAACTTAGGGCTTCTTGTTACAACCACTTTAACCTTTCATTCATTATTTGTAACTAATTAGGGATTCTTGCCCATTCTTCATGGATTTCAACTTCACAAGGTCATATCTCCCTAATCGTGAGGAACTACGTACCATTCCACATATAAAAAAAAATGATACGATGAGTACTATCCATCCATGAGTGAGTTACCTTCATTTACTCCATCCTTCATGATCATATTCCATGATCAACTACGGGATCCTTAACCATACATAGGGTTTTTATTGTAGACTTCTTCAAAGTGACTTCTCGTGAGGGCCATTCTTAGAGCTACACCATAAGGGGACCACTTTAGAGACTTATCCAAATATACCCATCACATCAGTTGACATCAATCCAATATTTGTTGACACTAATGACAACCAACTGTCCAACAATCTCCCCATTTGGAATTGATGACAACACTTAGGCATGGAAAGCCTTATACTCATGCTCCCCCTGTGACCATAACTCCCCATGTTTGCATTCCTATTTCTCTCCACCTCCAAGATTTTCTCTTTTTCTCCCCCCCTTTGGTATCAGTGAAAAAGGGTAATCCTCTTTTAGGACTTCTCCATCTATCTACAAAATTTTCTCTTCATGATGCTTCCTCATGTAATTCTTTGATGTATATATGAAAATCATTCTTTATTTGAAGTTCTTCAAGACTTTTGTTTCTCTCCCGCTGTATAGTTAAGCTTGATGCTAGGTGGATCACTCTGGAGCATAAAATATTCCAATTTTCTACCAGAGATACTCAAAAGGTTCCATTGCAAGAGGTTTGGTGAAGATATATGCAATATTCTCTTTTGTCCCGACATATTCTAGCTTGATGTTCTTCTTTGTATCTTGTTCTCGTAAGAAGTGATACTTGATCGAAATGTGTTTCATCTTAGAGTGCATCATTGAATTATTTGAAATACTGATGGCATTGTTGTTTTCAAAAATTATTGAAATGGGCTCATCATACTTTACTTGCATATCCCACAAAGTATTCTTCATCCAAAGAACCCAAGTACAACATGTTGTTGCTGCAATGTATTTTACCTTTGCTACGGAAAAGGATACTGATAACTGTTTATTTCTTAACCATGATGCCAGGTGTTCACCCAAGTAGAAAATTGCTCCACTTGTACTTCTATCATCAATGCAAGCTTCCCAATATGCATCTATGTAGGAAACAAGAGATAGATCCTTTCCTTTTGGATACCATAAACCAAAATCTTCTATACCTTTGATATATCTGAATATCCTATTTACTGCCAAAACATGTGATTCCTTTGGTGCTTCCTCGAACCTTGCAACCTTTCCAACTTCCTGCATCACATCTGGTATAGAGGTTGTCACATAAAGTAAGCTGCCAATAATTGATCTTTACTATCTCTGATATGTGTCCATGGAATCACCATCCTTACCTAACTTACAACATGTCTACGTAGGAGTACTGACTGGTCTGCAATCTATCATTCCAAACTTCTTCAACATTTCTTTGATATACTTGGCCTGAGAGATGAAGATACCTTTATTTCTTTGACATATCTGTAGTCCCAAAAATAAGGTTAATTCACCAAGAAAAGACATCTCAAACTCATGCTACATGTCTTTGGAAAACTTCTTACTCATCCTGTCATTATCACTTTTGAAGATAATATCATCTACATAGACTTCAATGATCAATATACTGTCTCGATCCACATTTATGTAGATATTTTTGTCTGCATTTCCCTTCTTGAAACCTTGTTACTGTAGATACTTGTCCATTCTAGATTACCATGCTCTAGGAGCCTGCTTGAGTCCATATAATTCCTTCTTTAACTTGCATACATATCCTTTCTCTTTTGATAGAAGAAATCCTTTTGGCTATTCAATGTATACTTCTTATTCTAAGTCTCCATTCAAGAAAGCTAACTTGACATCCATATGATACACTTTGATGTTATTCAAACATGCATAAGCTAGAATCAATCTGATTTCTTCCATCCTGGAAATTGGGGCAAACATCTCTTCAAAATATATACCTTCAACTTGAGAGTATCCTTTGCATACCAATATTTCTTTGTTCCTAGTAACCTGTCCATCCTCATTGAATTCGTTCCTGAAGACCCACTTTGTATCGATTACATTCTTGTTCTTTGGCCTTGAAACTATTTCCCAAGTGTAATTCTTTTCTATCTAGTATAACTCTTCATCCATAGCTTTGATCCAGAATTCATCCTCATTGGCTACTTTAGAAAATGCTCGGCTCAATAGTATATAGTATTTGTTGGACACACCTACCACACTTAGAGGGGGGGGGTGAATGAGTGTGGGGCTCTTTTTCCCAAAACTTCCCTCTTGCACAAAAACTCATCAATTAGCATTCAACATTTGTCATTTATAACCAATTATATGTGAGCACATAT
>ML783689.1:654838-683786 GCA_009831015.1 Picea engelmannii
TGTTAAAGGAAGAATGTTGAGGGGGGTCCGGGATTGTCTGTGGGCCGTTGATATAATCATCATGATCTGGACCATTGGAAGGTGCATGAAGGATAGGTCGGGGGCGAAAAATGTTATATGTAGGAAAAACTTAGGATAAGTGCTTTCACATGGGTTTTTCCTCGATTTTTCTTATATACACCACCAAGGGGACATCATTTCAACTACACTTAGGCATTGGAGTTATAGGGTAACATCTTTATCTATCTAGCTTTATTTGGGCAAGGGAGGCCAAGCAGTTAATCTACATTCTAACCTACTTTCACAAGGCAATTAACCCAGATTAAACTGTTGGGTTAAGATTTTATTCTTTCTAGGGGCTATCTGATCAGGATTAGATGGTCTGATCAGATGTATTCACTAATTCTAACCTATGGGCTATCTGGCCAGGATTAGACATTCTGATCAGATGCATTCACTAGCCTATCAACATTGAAAATTTAAAAGGACTAATTCATGCTTGAAAGGTATGACTAAGTCACTGTTATTGCATGGGGCTTTTTGTTTCAATTATTTTTTTCCCTCTTTTCTTTTCTTTTCTTTTTTCTTTTTCTTTCTTTTTCTTTCTTTTTTTTTTTTTTTTTTCACAAATTATTTGAAGAATGAAATATCATTTGTCAACAAGAGCACCAGATACAGATAATATCCAAGTCATCAACTGATTCCCATAATTTATGGGGTGATAACATAAATGTAGACCAATTGTCATTGAATCTTCCACTATCACTGCAACAAACTCTGTCACTATCACAAATCTATCATTGTCACTACCACAACTCCGTCACTATCACAACTCTGTTACTATCACTGTCTTTGTCGATATCACAAATATGTCACTATCATTGTCACAACTTTGTCGTCATCAACGTGTATCTAATCATCAACCAACTAAACCTGTACTATACCTTGCATCAAGTGTATACATATATACATACTATCTCATTCATCAATCATGAACCAAAAGATACATAAAAAATGAACAGTGAATAATGAACTAGAGCATCAACCATGTACAATGTGTTCCATATACCATATCATCAACCATATGCAGATCTATATCATTTCATCAATGAATAATATCAAATAACCTATCCATGCCCCTCATGCATACATCACCATAGAACATGAATATCCCTTGACCATGTACACAAAACTCAAAGATGTGAGATATAAGTACCATATAAATGTTGTAACATACTTATGAGTACTCCTCACTCAACCAACCATATACCATATCCAAGTACAAGACCAACAATACCAAGAATTCCTCAAGCATTCACCACGTCATATGAAAACGTAATTATGAAAACAAACATATAACCATACCATAACTTTTGTAGTTGACTTAAACTTGTAGAATGCTAACCTCTATACTTGCTTCAGACTTCATGGGCCTCGTACTAACATTTACCCTAATTTTCAAGTTCCTCACTAGAAAGACATAGGGAAACCTGTGAGTACCTCACTAGACAGGTATAGTGCAATAATAGAGGGCCTCACTAGAAAATTATAGTGCAACTCGCGAGGATCTTAGTAATTGGAGTTTTTCAAAAACCCTTGCCTTTTGTATCTCTAATACTTTCTCAATTTTCCCTCACCTTCTATGCTGCCTAATACTTTCCATCACATTTACCAAGATACCAAAATAGACCATAACAAAATTACTAGACCATAACAATTCATTAGAAAGATATTCAAGTAAGTGTATGAGTGTATTTGTGAATGAATCCTTGAGGCGTATTTATACTAATTTTGGGTAACCTCTCTCCTTAAACTTAGGGATTCTTGTTACAACCACTTTATCCTTTCATTCATTACTTGTAACTAATTAGGGCTTCTTTCCCATTCTTTGGGGCTTTCAACTTCACAAGGTCATATATCCCTAACCGTGAGGAACTATGTGGCATTCCACATATCACCAGAAATAGTACAAAGAGTACTATCCATCCATGAGTGACTTACCTTCATTTAATCCATACTTCATGACCAAATTCCATTATCAACTATGGATCCTTATCCATACTTATGGGTTTTCTTGTAGAGTTCTTCAAAGTGTCTTCCTGTGAGGGCCATTCTTAGAGATATGCCATAAGGGGACCACTTTAGAGACTTATCCAAATATACCCATCACAACAATTGAAATCAATGACAACCAACTGTCCAACATGATTCTTTTTCTTTCAGCTTAGACAACAATGATTATTTCAAGTGACATTCATTAGTGCTATGTTGGTGGATTTTGGGTAACTCGCACCATTTTCCAATTTCCATATTCAACCTCCTGTTACCCTTATTTGCTTACTAATTGTATTAGGTGTATTGAGGTTGGATATCATTTCTCTTTCCTTTTCTATATGAGTTTGGTCCACCTTTACCATGTTTCTATTGTGGCATATTCACATACCCAAACTCCTGTTTATTCCTCTACTTAAATTTTTACTTGATTTTGACAACACATTGATAAGTGGATCCTAATGAGGACATATACAAGAAATCCATCTCTATTTGTATGTACCTATGTAGGCCATAGTGGTACTTCAAAAGACAATTGATACTAAGATTCTCTGATATCCAACTTTGAGCATAAGGTATGGAAGATGTTGGTGTACTCCAAGATCATCTAGCTTCTCTCGTAACACATAGTTATCCATCTCATGTATTGGTCATCATAGTTTTCAATAGGGTAGAATTCCTCCTTGAGGGAATCAACAAAATCCACCCAAGTGGATTATATCCTAAATTTTGTAGACTCATCTATGTCATGGCTCTCCTAAAACATTTCCCACCAATCTCTAACATGGGGAAGGGCCTTAAGGAGTGAAAAAATGATATTTTGGATGTCCAATTTTTTTTTAACAAAGTAATAACCCTCTAATGGATTTAACCTTTTCTCCAAAGAATTCGCATATCTCTTTCCTTCAAATAGAGGAATTTCAAGGTTAACGTGTACCTTGAAGGGTGTCACACCTTCTAAATGGTTTCTTGTTGAGGGTTTCTGAACCGTTGGTTGAAAATGTTGACGCATATGGGTGAAATTTTCCATCATCTCATTCCTCTATCATAAAAGGGATTCCTTAAGAAAAAACTTGATGGGATCTCCTACTCCATCATATCTCTTTTAATCTACCATGGGAGGCTATTGAGGCCAGCAAGAGTGGTCTTCCCCAAGAGAAATTAGTTGAAGAGCCAACTCTCTATAGACCGACCTCGTTGGGGACATGCAATGAGAAACAATAAAGAGAAGATTTCTTTGATACTAATGATCTGGATTGCATAGAGAATGAAATTAAAGGTAGAAATATGAATGGAAACACACACATAAAAATATTACAAGGAACATAGTAATATAGTGAGAACTAATTTCTACCAATAAATTAAATAGAAAAATACTTTGAAATGCAAAGAAATACAAATTAGCTAGAATGTCCATATGGATCATGGTCTGTATCTTGAACCATGAGTTTGAATTATGGTAGCTTATCTCTAAAAAGAGAGGTGTCATCTATGATCATTAACCAACAAAAATTAAAAGACGTTGAAATTTCCTTTTAACATAAAGTACTAAACCCTAAGAGGAAAAAACCCTAAAGAACTAAAACCCTAACCCTAGGAGACGAAGAACTAAAAGGATTGCAGGCCCTAATGTGGCTAGTTCATATGCCAACTTCCTAGGACCACAAATTTTGCATACAAACTTCATTTGGGGCACACAGTAACTTATTGGAAATATATAACTAAGAAGTACAATTATTGGTAGGATTGAGAATGCCATGGTATCCCTAGGCCCTCGAATGGCCAAAGAACATTGTTTAAGGCCTGGAAATGACCCATTAAGTTTAAGACATGAAAATATACTAATAAAAAAAACAAAAACAAGATGGAGACCTGTGTTGAGTCAGTGGAAGAGGTGGGTGGCCATAGATGTCCATATGGATCATGGTATGTCTCTTAAACCATATGTGAATTTTATCAAAGGAAAGGTGAGATAATGGAAATATGTATGGGATAAGTGAGCATTGTCATTTGAATCAAGGTTGTTACAAAAAAACATTTCTTGGTAAGAGTTTCCCTCAACCTATAGAAGGTTGATGGTCACAATCTCAGGGTATGCTCTATGCATGGAAATTCCTTCATTTTGTCTCTTGGATAATCTATACATGTACTATTTTGTAGTTCCCCGACTAATAAACCCAACAATTTATATTTTTCTGATACCAATTAAATCTAATGCATGCATGCGAAAAATTCCCATGCAACTAACAACATATAAATGCTTAAAAATATGAGTTTATGGACAAAAAATAAATCCCATAAGTAAGAACAAATGTGCAACCAACTACAAAGGAAAGATGTTCCACCCAACAATAGATTTTCTACTCCCAATCTCAACAACAAATCAAACTTAAGTTGTGGTTACTAATCCATAAGAAAGGGTGTCTCTCTATTGTCCACTCACAACCCTACATAACCCATAGCAAGTTGATTTTTCCTATAACTATCCCAATCCACCACATCTCGTCCCCTCAACTTGCACAACCCAAGGAATGGGAGCCCCCTTCACTACACACAGTCCCTCAAGCCTTCCTACCTCCCTCTATGGATCCAACATAGGTTGGATAGGAATATGTCTTGTTGGGGACTCCAGAGATGTTAGCTATAATGGGAAACACTCACAACAACAAGATGACTTGTGACTGGGGAAATATCTCACTTAGGATCTCACTCTGTAGGCCTATCAACTTGCTTCTTCATGAAATTATAGCTCCAACAAGTTTACCAAAAAATACATTATGGTTTTCCTTAATCTCCAACACTTTGCACTCCCTTGTTGCTCCAAAAACTACATGTAAAAACTACCTACCCTCCCCATTAGAATTTCCCTCTTACCCATGTAAGTTGAAACTTACATTCCCTAATGTTGGTTTTACTCAATCCCCATGCTCTCATAACTATGGGATGTGACTTTTCACACCAACCCTCTTACATGTGTTTAATGATTGGATATTTGATACACTCAAAAGGAAATTAGAAGGTTTATACACAATAGTAATTTTAGAAAGGTGGTTTGGGATTAATACCCATGAATAATCCCCCCCTTGGACCCCTCTCTTAGACTTTTCCCTCTCTCGTGGAAACTTAACCCCCATTACTTCATTTGTGTCCATCTATCGCTCAAATCACATTTATTTTATTATTATGATATAAAATGTTTACATATTACATAGTCGGGCATGTGACCATACATCGTCTTTACATTACATATTGCTAATATAGGGATTAAAAAAGGGGATGTTTTATTCCCCTCTCACTATAATCTACACCATCCTTGATGCACATTACTGTAAATGTTTCATCGAAACCTACATAGGAGGTATAGCTAAAGTAAGTACAAACAAATATTATCAAGAAAGGAAGAGAGATTCAATATGGAAGAATGAGAAAATATATTCACACTACTCCAATGAGTTGATGATTGATACATAGATGATGATCAATATGATACAATGAATGAGAGGAATATACTCATATATAGGACATAACATTCCATAATAGAAGAATGCATGCATGCATAATAGCACAATAGTGATGATCTAAAATAGAAAGTTTGAAATAGAACTAGTAAGTTAACTCTCACTAAACTAGTGTGCCAAAAATAGAAATTTCTCCAGCACCCCGCTGAACATCACTATGGAGTAAAAGTGAGTCCTGACAATTAGGTCATGTTAGGTACTCATGTACAATGAAACTAACAAAAACAGAATAAAAATGATTAAAGAGGGAAAACCATGTAGGAACAAAACCCCCTCTCAAAAGACAATGCATCAAAAGAAGAAGAGGTAGTTGCTAGGAAACTATGTTCTTCACACCAAGACGATCACACAAATTATGAAACTTCTGCTCACTGAAAGTATTTTTGAAGACGTAGAAATATTTATTTATGGGTCTAATGAATTCCTTTGGTAACCTATATATCCTTGTACCTCTTGATCATGTGGACCCATCTGCACCTGAAAATATTCCTTTCTGGTGGAAGTGGTACCAGATCCCAAGTCTAATTCTTTAGGAGTGAGTCATACTCCTTTTGCATGGTTACTTTAGATAATGGATTTCCCACAACCTCATTATAGAGCCACAGATAAAAATATTGAACCATACAATAATGCATGGGAATCAAGGGTTCAGAAGCTAAAAGTACATGAGAAGGATCCTTGTGCTGAGATCGAGTTCTCCTCGAATCCGATGGATTCCTTGCAAGGTTTCCTACTTCCTGAAGTGTGGTCTGTGCTTTCTTGGGCATCCGATGAAGCTTCGACACTGGCTTCTTATCTGGCTATAATACCTTCTTATTTCCATGTACATAATCTAAGTGTATGGAATCATCTATGATGTCTGAAGCTAATGGAAGCATAAGAGTATCTGCATGTTTCACTAGAGGTGCATGCAAAGTAATATCCTTATGTGTAAGTAGAAAAGACGAGTCATCGTTATAAAAATTAGTGAATTTATACAACCTTGACTTGTGATCCACCTCACCAATTGAAATGATGGGATTGTCATGCATGTCAAGTACAAAAACTGAATCTGATGTAAATTCAACATTTTTACTTTTCTCAGTGATTTGATAAACAAAGAGCATATTCATAGAAATCTTTGGAACATGTGAAACATTCTCAAAACTACCATTATGGAATTCCACTCTCCCCTCTCTTGCTACTGCTACTGGAATATCATCCCCCATGAGAATAGGGGGTCTTGATCATGAACTCAAAGAAGATAAAAAATCCTATTTCTCTTCCATATGATGAGATGCACCATAATCTATAATCCATGACTCAGATGAGGAATTAATTGCAACAAGATCATGACGCTTACCTTTCTTAGGAGCATGATCTTCTTCCTTGTGCTTCTTGAATCCCTCTAGAATGAAGTTTCCATGATTATTCTGTTGAAGTGCCTATGCCATAAGATCGATCTGTTTCTTCATGCATGCAGATTCTTCATGATTCGGTTTATTGCAGTAAGTGCACTGCTTTCCCTTCTTCTTCTTCTTCTTGGAATCTAAAGAGTATTTGGAACCTGGAGAATCATTGAAGGGTTTGGAATATGCCTCCTTCTTTGGATCTGGATGTTGTAATTTCCCCTTTCCTTTTTGTTTGGATGATCCTTTTCCATCATGCATGTTGAGTGTATGTTCTTTAGAATCCTTTATTAGGCCCATCTGAATGAGTTTTGTCTTCTCATGTGTGAGATAATCAATGAATTGATCCATGGTAGGAATATTCCAATTTGTTCCCATGAGATACTTTCCTGAATGGAAAGTGGAAACATAGACAACATGTTCTGGTCCTAGCTTGGCCAAGATTGTTAGAATAAGTTGGTCCACTTGTTTAGACTTATCAATACCTAAAGATGATAATATTAATATCAAAGGTTTAAACATAGTAAATAACTATTGTATATTATCAAAACTTTTAGGATCCAAAGTATTCAACTCTACCTCAAGCATACGACCTCTCATTTGATCTTTATTTCCAAATAGACTTTCCAAGGTGATCCATATATCGTTTTTAGTCTTGAATGCAACAACATGAAACCATAGATCATTTGAAATCAATTCAATAAGAAGTCTTGTGGCTTCATCCTTTCAGTTCACCCATATCATCTTCTCATTTGCTGATGTAGGTTTTGTTTCTTTCCCCATCGTCAAGTTGTACAGTCCTTTCCTTCTGAGTTGGAATTTTTCCTTGGGATTCCAATCAAAATAATTGTATGGTGTGAGGATTACCACCAATTTTGACAGTAGAATAGGTGTCATATCCATCTCTCCCACTTTGTCTGAGAACCTCTAAAAGTTTACTCTCAATCTGCAAGAGAAAAATTGAGAAATCACTATAGAAAGGGCACTTTAAGTGAAAATTCGTATAAGTTTCAGGAAATTATATTCTATCTTACTTTCTGAGTAAAGGTGAGGAATTTCCCCAAATGGTTGAAATCCCACTTGCAGAATGGGTTGATTTACTTCTCCCTTGAGCCATTTCCTCAAAAAGTTAATATTTTGGGAGAAATCAATGCAAAAAGGTATGACCACGAATTCATATTAGTTTCAAGAGGTGATATTCTGACTTATTTTCTGAGAAAACGATGAGGAATATCACCAAACGGTTGAAAACCCACTTGCAGAATGGGTCGATTTACTTCTACTTAAGTCGTTTCCTCAAAAATTTAATATTTTGGGATAAATCACTGCCAAAATTTACAACAACAGATTTTACTCCCCAAAACTTTGATTTTCCTTATTCTTTGGCTTGTCTAGCTTGCTCCAAGAAGCATAGCTCTGATACCATGTCAATGTTTCATCAAAACCTGCATAGGAGATCTAGATAAATCGATTACAAACAAATCTTATCAAGAAAGGAAGAGATATTCACACTACTCCAATGAGATTATGATTGATACACAGATGATGATCAATATGATATAATGAATTAGTGGAATACACTCATATATAGGAAATAAAATTCGATAGTAACAAAATTCATGCATAATAGCATAATAGTGATGATCTAAAATAACAAGTCTAAAATAGAACTAGTCATTTAACTCCCACTGAACTAGTGTGCCAAAAATATAAATTTGTCCAACAATTACCATATCGGTATACATGGACAAAATTTACATCATAGTACTTTCTACCTTTACAAGTTCACAACTCCCACAACAATTCCAACGAATAATATTCCATTCCTCACAACCTGCATGACCCAAGGAAGTGTACCCCCTTTCTCTGCACCATATTCCTTCAAGATGTACTATTTACCTCCTAGAGATCCAATACATATTAGACAAGAAATCTCATATGTGGACCCAAGAACTCCAACTAGGAAAATGGAGTATTGCATGCTTATATACAATGTACATTAATTTTTCTTCAAAATTTGCAAAAAATTGTGGGCAGTCCTCCCACATGGTATTCTCGTGCTCCCACATGGAATCTTTAGGATTTTAGCATGTCCAAAAGGACCTTTAATAGGTTGATGGTTTTTTCTTGAGAAGTTTCACTTTCTGATCTAGGATGTGCACTGGCTCCACCCGGAAGTCCCCTTCGTGCTCCACTTGGATCACAGTCTAATAAACCACGTGGCTAGGATTAGCAACATATTTCTTCAATAAAGACACATGAAACACATTATGAAGTCTCATGGATGTAATCAATGCAGGTATATATGCAATTAGGCCTATCTTCCATAAAAAATCAAATGGCCCACAATTTCTTGCTCCCAACTTTGGGAAATTTCCCAATGTTAGTGAAATCCTTTTAGCCTTTACTTTTAAAACCACATGCTCTCCCACTTCGAATTCCCTATATTTCCTACTTTTATCTGCATAACTTGTTTTCCTATCCTGTGTAACCTTTAAATTCTTCATGATATTTATCATCTACTCTTCCATTTACCTTAGCAATTATGATCCAATAAATGATCTATCTTCTAGGTTATCCCATCTCAATGGTGTGTTTCATTTCTTTCCATATGGTTTGTGCTAGGTCATTTCATACGGTCACTCATATAACCATTGTCGTGATACAAGCTGGTACACACTGTCTTAGGATCGACGATGAGTGGGGAGGACTACATCAGCTGAACATCAATATGGACAAGTGATGGGGCAAAGGAGACACTCATGAGGATATATTATTAAATCATCGAGTTCCCTATACATCAATGGGAGTTATTCAACTTAGATAGATGGAAAATAACCTTCCGACCTCCGAAAAACCAAATTCTTATTTCTCAAAAAGTGTCTTGTAGCGTTTTCAAGTTCCTTTCCTTCACTTTCATGGATGAAGGTAGGACAAAGTAGGAGGGAATTAGGAAATGAATAGAGTTACTTTCCTATAGAAAAATGTGAGTTCTTGACCCCGATGGATTCCATATCTCAGATCCCCCTCAACAGGAGGTTTCTCTTTGTAAAACATTCATGTTTCATGAGGTTTTTTATATCAACCAGAACCAAAACTGCTTATTCTTCACACTTATTATGCATATGATTATGACCCAACCTTCAATCATTAGGAGTAGATTCTCAAGAACGTAGACTTTTAGTAGTATATTCGTTGCGCATGTCGCCTTTAGTGGATATGAGACGATTCTTTATATATTCTATATCGGGTGGGATATGATTTTGAACCAAACCTTGGGGTGGGAGAGGCACTCATTAGGGAGGTAGTTTATAATAGAATCAAGTTGACTCATGAATGATGCAAGATTGGGAACCCAAAGGTGCATGCAACCCTTTATGAACCCCCAAAAACCATATTTTATTTATGAAAATGCATTTAGGGACTTTTTTAGGATTGACCGGACCAACTACATGGAATGGAATGACATGGCTCAACATGGATTCTTATTCCTTGAAGCTGGATGGACAATAGGTAGGGGAATTCTTGCTTGATCAATCGTACCACAAAGTCGCTTCAAATTAAAAATTGGGTAGTGGGTGGGTGGACACAACATTTATACCTTTACCCTACTTTACCTTTACTTAAGATAAAATAAACTACCTATTAACGCTCTGTAAATTTTCTAGAGGTTGGAAAAAGAAGAAATCTACAAAAGGTAACTTTATCCAACCACTTTTGAAGCTGGGATCTATCCCTACCAACTTCAGAGAGGGATCTCTCTATATGATTTAGATATGTTTCAAATTTTAAAATATTAGGCTAGGTAAACAAATAGGTTGGTTTTGTTGATGTAGTGTTTGTCGGGTTGGCTGAGATAGTTACACATCCATTGAGCTATGGGGTCTGTGTCTTAAAAATGAAATCCAAACCAGAAAACAAAGGAAACCTTTCACAGGGAGAGATAATATAATCACTGGATTCTTCAATAGCATAAATGAGGAATAACAGAAAAGACGAGGAAGATAATTTCAACAAAGAAGCAGTTAAGAATTTCTTTATTGAAAAACTAGAAGATAAAACACTAAAATCTTTTGAGTCAGAAATAGGGTATACGAGATAAATCCTGCAATGTTCATTAATTCTAAAGATTAGATTTAGAAAACAATATGATAACAATGCGGGAATAACATTCAACTTAGAGAGAAAAACATCACCAGTGAATACACGTAAGAATCCCGTAAAAGTGCCTCTTTGTATTAATGAAAGATCTCTTCAAAAATAAAACAGTCTGATAGCTTGCAAGGAGTGAAGATCAACAACCCCCAACACTTCGAAAAGTGAAGTATTTATAAATCCAAACTACAAACGACCCTGTCATTAAATATCAAGATGTGGTAAATCTATTTTTAGCCTAACTAACTTAACAAATCACAAAAATCTAGGAATTGCTTGATGATATGTCGTAACTGCATGTTGATTTCTGGGTGGACCGTTGGTGAGGTCTCCGCACAACCTCATCTGACTAGAAAAATGATTGGGATGGGACAACTCATCTATTACTCTATCAGATCACAAAGTTATTCCCATTGAATATGACTGGGAACGATGACTTTGAGTAGCCTTTGATAAACTTCATCCATTTCTGTGTACTTGGAGAAGGTAGGTTTGGTGATGAATATGTATCGAATCTCACGCTGAATACTAATGTCCAACTGAAGCGCATCTAGAAATGCCTTGCCAGTGATGCTGCCTTGGATTCCTGAAAACTTTGAACTGTCCTTAGCCACATCGGCCAATCTCTTCTTGTAGTCTGGGAGTGTCATCAGTTTGTCATTAATCACCTTCAGACCAGGAAGACCTTTCTTCTGTAGAGCCTCAATCTTACTAAAAAACTTTTGTACCCCTAGGTCCATGAATTGAACCTTTTATTCTAGCTGAAGCATCAGTCCTCTCTTGGTCAAAACTCTCTTGACCTCAAGGATGGTCTCTGTTCTATCCTCAATTTTCAGTTCTTCCAGCTCCTCCCTGGTCTTAGAATTCAGGAACTTGATGATTTCATTAGCCTGTGTGGGCATCTCTCCCAATTCCGATCTAATCTTTTTAATGGCTTGTTTTCTTCTCTGCACCAATTCATTTTTCTCAAACATGATCTATATCATTGGCCATATCTCGTTCATAGACCTGGTGATGTCTGTCCAGACACTTTCTTTGACTTCGGCCAGATTTTTACCCACCACTGTTTGCTTCCGAAGCTGTTGTAACTCTTGTTTGAGCTGGTCTGACACTTATTTTTCCTTGGAGAGGCTGATATGATAGGAATATTTGAGTTCCTGAAGGTTCTCAATCTCCTTTTTGAGCCTGCTAATCTCTTTTTCCCGCAGGTTCATCTTTTCCATTGATTTGGCCAATTTAGTTGTCTTTTCTAGGGATGTCAGTGGAGTCGCGGATGGGACTTCTATTACTGATGTTGTGCTTACTCCCGAAAGTTGAATTGCACTCAATGGAATGACTTCTATTGGCTTTAGTTGTTCTTTCTCTTTTACTAGCTTCTCCATCTCAACTTCCATTTCCTTGAGTTGTGCATTCTGCTCCATGAGTAGTTTGAGCATTTCATCTTTTTCTCCTTCTATCTCTGCTATTTCCTTTGCCTGCGAATCCTCTGTTGGCGGTAGTTTCAGTTGTTTCCTCAAGGAGGCTATGTCATCATTTTTCTTCTTAATCATCTCCTCGGCTACTTTCATGTTCGAAGGATCATAACCAATCTTGAGGACCAGTTCCTCCAAAGTCTTGATCCTGTTGTCCTTGGCAAAGGAGGATATCTTCTCCAACTTCAACTATGTTTGGACGTTGCTCAGGGACACTTGAAATTTGGATGCATTCGTGGAAGCATGCGCCAATGTATAAAAAAACATCTCTCCTGTTTTCTTGTTCAGATCCATCTGATCGGTTGGATGCACGTCCTTAGTCTAGAATTCAAATATGGCCCTTTTGTAATCAGTGATTACCTTTGGATCTGAAACCTGTGCTTGGAGGAATTCCATGTGCATTCTACCCTTCTCAGTGTCAAATGTTGATAGCAACCTGTGTTGTGCAGTTGTCGTCTGCTTCTAGAACTAGGCGCAAGTGCTGCTGGTCAGAGTCTGATTCTTTTTCTTGATCAAATCGTATTTCTAAAAAATACTCAGCTTTGGTCCTATCTTGCGTGGCTGGGTGTTTGATAGAGAATATGTATATTTCTTCAGCAATACTGAGGTTATGATATGCTTTGTCACTGTAGTAGATGGAATTTCCTTTTCCCCAGTCGGGTCAGGAGATGAACTGGCTTTGGGCCTCTTGATATGCAGTTGGAATTCTTCTGATGATACTTCAGTGACAGACGGTGAAAAATCTTGTGTAGGCCTTTTCTCTTTCGGCGCCTGTGGTGTGGTAGTTAGTGACACAGTGCGGGGGGTCCTGTTGCTCTAATTCGACCAAAGTGTTTGGTTCCCATCCTGTTTGATTTGCGAATTTCTCGACTTCTGGCCTAGATTCATGGACATAGGGGACATTCTTGTTCTTCACCCTCATCTCGAAGATGATCCCACACAGATCGTAGTGCCATGGGAAACTCATGAAGAACTTCATTTCCTTCAGCAGCCTATCTGCTTCTTCTCTAGCGCCATGATTGTTGCAGATGCAAGAGCCAATCTGCCCTTTGATTCTGAGCCGTTGCTTTTTCTTTAGTGACACGAAGTGGATATCATCAGAGTTTATCATCTGCCTTATGTACTCTAGAGCAAAAATTCTGACAGGCAGGTATTTGGGCGGCTTATATGGTGCCAAATCGCACCCATATACTCTGATCTTAGTGTGATTTTGGTATAAATACCAATCACCAGTCTTTGTGTGAACCGAGAGATGCAAGATCCTCTGTACTTCATCATTTATCCTAGGCTCGGGCATGCTACTAAGCATACTTACCACTGGGTGGTAGAATTGATCGATGAACTCCTTGAAACTAAACTCCATGGAGTTATGCCTGAGTAGGGAGGTCCATGCGGTTATTGCCTGGGGTTTTCCATCTCCGTCCATCTTCTGCATGGAAAAAGTAAATTTGTCTGCTTGAAAGAAAATGAACAAGTATGCCAGTATTGCAGAATACTTGAACATGCCTTCTGTGATGAAATTGACAAACTGTTCATGAATATTATTGGCCAGGAATGTGATGAAGTCAAACTGGGTAGTGGGCTTCTCATCGGTGGAGAAAATAGACAAAAATCCCAGAATGGGTTCATCTACCCACTGATATGAATAATAACCCAACAAGGCACATAGGGACGTGATGATCTGGTTTCCTTTGGTTGAAAATATGGAAGAGGGATAAGGGGGATTTGTGGCAGGGAGTTGAGCGGATTGTGGGAGGAAAAGCTCAAATATTTGAGCTTTTTGAGGGAAGGTCATCTTCTGGTATAATTCGGTGAGGATTTCAAGGTTAAAAGGTGATGTGGAGTCAACTCGAGGTATTTGCAACATTTGGTCGATGGTTTTAGGCGTGATGAGGAAAATAACTTCTCCAGAGGAGGACACGATGGTTATTTGCTCAGGAATGTAGTGGGCTTGGCACTTGAGGGAAAAATCTGGAAAAGAGTGAATCTGAGGAAAGAGATACGGGGGTAGATTGGACTCCCAGAGTCCAATCTCATCACTCTGGTCCAGGAAAACTTCTCCGAGCCATGACTGGAGGTCTATGAAATCGAAATCATACTTTGTATCTATGATTAAATAATCTTTGTCGGCCAGTGGAATCTTGTCGAGGTCGATAGGAGGTGGGAGAAATGGATTCTCCTCTCCTTCTGCTCGTTTTGACTTTGGCGCCATTACTGTAACAATACCTGCAAAAAACAATGTTAGCGGGGACGACTATAGACGGGGGCAAGTGACTATAACGGAGGAGAAAATGGTGTAAAATTCTCTGGTGCGATGAGGATAAATGGTGAAAGTAGGAAGAGTGAGGGTAGTTTTGAGTAAACGGGTGTCCTTTGGGAACGGGAGACAGGTTAGCTGGTTAACAGATAGGTTATCCAGTAATAAATGGCCAACGGATCATTTAGAGTGTGAGATGGCAAGTGACGGTAACTGAGGGAATACAGATGGGTGAAGTGGCGGTTACCAATTGGGGTAAAAATCATGGTGAGGGGGCTTGCCACTAGTGAATGAGGGGGGAAGGACTGACAGAAATTATGGGACATGACTCTTTTGGAAAAGTGGATGATGACATTAGGAGGTGACAAAGGTATGTCAGACGGTAGGAGGCGGTCGGATTAGGGACCGGTAGATTCATGCCACGTATAGATAGGGGCCCGCCAGAGGAAGGATTCCATTCCGGACCCCCCCCCCCCCTCAGTTAAAACAAGATTAGTCGGGGGGGGTCTGAAAAACACCTTGAGCCATTGATCTGTGTGCTTGTTTCTTTGCCGCAGATCTGTACGCATTCTTTATAACAAATTCTGGACCCCCCCCTCCATTAAAGGCAGAACGGACGGGGGGGTCCGGAATCCAATATTGAACGTAGATCTGTGTGCTTAAACCTGAGCTGTCCAGATGCGCGTAGGTCTTATCATCAATTCAGGACCGCCCCCCCCCCCCCCCCCCCCCNCCCTCCATTAAAGATAGAATGGTCAGGGGGGGTCTGGAAAGATCTGTCCACCGTAGATCTGGGTGAAATCATTTGGACCATTGATATATGAACGGAGCATAAGTGAGGGCATGGAAAATACATGTGCTGTGGAACATAGGATAAGTGCATTTCACAGGTTTTTCCCAAAGCTTTTCATGCACACACCACCAAGGGGTTAGACAAACAACCTTTTAAGTATCCAAATCATGGTTTAACATTTATCCTCAAGCTGGTTTTATTGAAGTAAAGAAACTAGCCTATATTCTAACCTAGTTTCCTATGACAATTAACCCAGATTAGATTATTGGGTTAAGAATTTACTCTACCCTGAGGCTATCTGACCAAGATTAGACAGTCTGGCCAGATTTATTCACTAATCTAACCTAGATCGATTGGCTAAGATTGAACAGTTTAGCCAAGCTCATTCACTAATCCTATCAACATCAATTTAAAAAGAGCTTGGCCATGCTTGAAAGGTATGGACCAAGTTACTATTATTTCTTGGGGCTTTTATTGAAATTCTTTTATGTCCTCTTTTCTTTTTCTTTTTCTTTTCTTTCTTTTTTCTTTTCTTTTCTTTTCTTTCTTTTTTCTTTTCTTTTTCAAATTATTTGAAGAATGAAAAATCATTTGTCAACAAAAATAGTAGAGAGAGATAATATTCCAGTCACCAGTTGATACTATAACTTATAGAGTGATAACAACGGCTCCACCCGGGGATGGTACTTTCCTTGTGAAGTGCCAAGAATCCTGGTTCCTGATTTTTTGAAAATTCCTCCCTAGTCGTCTTTGTTGTTTGATTGGTTTTATTCTCAACAAATGGAAAAACAGTGGTTAACGGCTTAGGGCCTTCTCTTCGGGCTACAACCAACTGAATAAAGTTATTCACTCAAAAATGCAGGCAAAAAGTAAAAATGGTATGTACAATGGAGAGTGTAACCTCGAGTCTCTACTGAGGCAGTAAATAATGTTTCAACATTCTTCCATTTACAGGTCCTCCTGGCAGATCTATCCCATCAGCATTGTTTAGCAAGAAAGTGTTATTTCCTCTAAATGCTTGAATCATGAATGGTCCCTTCCATAGACTATCGAATTTGCCATGCTTTCCCTTGTCTTCATTTTGTGCATCCCACCTCAGCACCAAATCTCCTAGCTCAAAATCATCTTCCTTGGTTCTTTTGTCAAAAATCATCTTGATGCTTTCTTGGACTACCTGGGTCTTGTTGTATACCTCTTCCCTAGACTACTGCAAATGGATCATCTGATTGATCCTTCTTTGTGAGTCATTTGGTTTGGCTTGTATGTCTTGGAGCAATTTCATGACAAGGAATCCTAAGGAAGTGGGGAAAACTGCTTATGTGCCATAGACCAGCTGATATGGTGACATACCGATTGACCTTTTTGTGGTCAGTCTGTCAGCCCATATCGCGAAGACCAAATTGTTATGCGATGACTTCTTGTTTTCCTGTAACATTTTCTTGATGATATTTACCAGGGTTTTGTTTGAGGATTTCGCCAGCCCATTCCCCTGAGGATAGTAAGTTGTGGAATGTCCCAAACTAATGTGGTATTGGTCACATAAATCTATGAGTTTCTTCGATCGAAAAGCAGCTGCATTATCAGTTATAATCTTTCTTGGACATCCAAAGCGAGACAATATATTATTTTCAAGAAATTTAATAATAACAGAATCAGTGGCTTGCCTGCTTGGTACTGCTTCGATCCATTTTGTAAAATAATCTGTGGAAGTAAGAATCCACCTATGCTGGCCTGAAGAAGGGGGGTGTATTTCTCTAATGAAGTCCAATCCCCATTTATGGAAAGGGGCTTCAACTGAGATCGGTTTCAGGGGAAGAGGAAGTAGTTTCCTTTTTCCTTCAAACAACTAACATTGATGACATGAAGCCACTTTATGATGTACATCCGTGAATAAGGTTGGCCAATAGAATCCTACTCTGAGGATTTTGTTGGTTGTGGCCTTCCAGTCCATATGGCCACCAAAATCTCCTGCATAAAATTCTTGTAATACCTTGACAACTTCATCTTTCAACAAACCATTTAACATAATACCTCCGAGATCTTTCTAATACAGATTGCCTTCTAGAATGAAAAATTTTAATGCTTTCAACTTCAAAAACCTAGCTTTAGTCTTAGTCATGCCAGGGGGAGCTTGTAAATCATGCAAAACAAATATTAGGTCTGCGTACCATGGAGAGTTGAGAAATACCTCTCTCATGCTTGGAGTTGCCTGCTCACCCTGTTCATCTACTGCAACTAAGAAATTAATGTCAAGAGCATGGAAATTTGATTCAGCCATTAATTTTTCTAGACCTTGACCTTTAATTAGTTTCGTAGGCTTAATCTCTATGTCATATTCTAAAATGACAGAAATCCATTTCCCCTTCTTCCGTCCGGATTGTCTTGGGTTAAAATGTCTTTTACTACTGCATTCAGAACATATGCAATGGTCTGGGAATGGAGAATGTATATTCTAAAGTCTTTTATGGATTTTACCAATGCAAAAGCTTGTTTCTCCATTATTTTGTAATTTAAAGCAACATCTCTTAGATATTTACTGAAAAAGGCTATGGGTTGTTCATACCCTTCACCATTTTTCTATAGTAACACTGCTACAATGGTATGTTCAGAGGCGAAAGAAAAAAGATAGAAATCTTTGGTAAAGTCAGGACTGATTAAGACGGGGGCCTGTGTGAGTGCTCGTTTGACTTGTTTGAAATACTGCCTGGATTCGGTATCCCATTTTATTTTTACATCCTTTTTTAACATATTTGTAATGTTTCTGAGGAGCTCAGCCAGATTGGGTATGAATCTTTGTAGAAAGTTTATTTTTCCGATAAAAGACTGTAATTCTTTGATGTTTCTTGGGTGTTCTAATTTCTGCATGGCCTCGATTCTGCTGGGGTCTATTTTTATTCCATCCTTAGAGATTATGTGCCCTAGTAGTTTGCCTTCCTCTAGTCTGAAAAGGCTCTTCTTAGGATTTAAAGAAATCCCAAATCTCCTGCATTTCTCGAAGACTCGTCTGAGATGTCGTAGGTGCTCGTCATCAGATTGAGTAAACACAGTCACATCGTTCAGATAGATGACGATAAATTTTCCTAATTCTTTCACAAAGGCGATGTCCATCGCTCTCTGGAAGGTGGCTCCTGCATTCATCAAACTGAAGGGCATTTTCACATACATGAAAGTACCCTGTGGCATGGTGAAAGCGGTTTTGTCTTGGTCATCTGGGTGAATGAGGACCTGATTATAACCCGAGAACCCATCCAACAAAGAGATTCGACTGGATCCGACTACCCTTTGTAGAATGTGGTCCATTTTTGGCAAGGGGTAATTATCCTTCAGGGAGACCTTATTCAGATTTTAGAAAAAAATGCAAATCCTGATTTCTCCATATTTCTTACGTGTTGGGACCAAATTTGAGACCCATTTGGAAAAACGTAACGGGACTATGATTTTGGCATCGTGCATCTTTTTAATTTCCTTTTCTATCAGAGGTAGTAACTTGGGATTGATTCTCCTAAGTTTATGTCTGAACGTTTTTTGATCTTCTTTTATTGGAATGCTATGTTGTATGATGCTGGTATCATAAGCTTTCAAGTCCTCATAACCCCAGGCAAACACATCTGAATATTCCTTGAATAGCTCAATGCATTTGATTTTTTGCTCAGGGGGTAAGGATTTAGACAATTTGACCATCCTAGGTTTCTCTTCGGTCCCTATATTACAATCTTCTACTTCTTGTCCACTGGCTTCGATTTTCGGTTTTTTGGCTACATCATTAAAGTCAAACAAGTCCTCTAAAGGAACTAAGTCCCTAGGTAAAACGTTACTTTTCAAATGAAAAATGTCATTTTCCATCTCATCATCACCTAACTCTCTTGAATCTATGTTATTTACACTATCATTTTCAAAATTAGATTTATTAACATTTTCATCTTTGTTCTCTAAATCTATATTTGTACATTCAAAATAATTTTTACACTGTAGAAAGTCTTCAATCTGATCATCATTACCAAATACTTGCCAATACCTGATGTTGTCGGGAACAGTTGGTCTGCACTTCACTTCAACCGTGTATGGGCGAGTTGACCGAAAATGAATTTTACATGTGGCTTCTAATGTAGCCAATCCATCTGCCAAAATATTATGTCCCCTAGGCATTACCTACAAATCAACTTCAGTGAAACATCTAAGGGCATCAAGAACAAAATTCCTATAAGCTCTAAGATGTGGGTGTTTCGCAGCATACTCACCTTTGATTTTCTTGATTATCAACTCAGAATCACCTCTTACCATAATCTGTTTGGCACCAACCCTTTTTAAAAGTTTCAGATCGAGCATCAAGGCTTCATACTCGGCGATATTGTTAGTGCATTGGAAGTTCAATTTGTAAGAATGGTTTTCTGAATACCTAGATCTATGATTGTGTAGCCAAACACCTGCTCCAGCTCCTTCTTTGCTTACTGCTCCATCAAAATCCATGCTCCGGAAGTCTGCTGGTAATTCTTCAGTTATCACATTTTTCTTTCTTTCTACCTCGATGATTTCTTGGCCTTCATCTGGACCAAATGTATCTTCTCCTAGTTGAGTGATTTGTTCTCCCATGTCACCATCATTATACAGGATAAAAGAATCTAGGTCAGAATGTGTGGAGTAAAGAGGATAGTTATGCGGTTTTTCTTGGCTACTGACCATATATTTCATCAATGTTTCTCTGTATAGCCTTCTTTGTTGCCCAAAAACTGGAATAGTGGCGTACGACATATCCAGCTGTAGGGTACCTCTCAACTTATCCCCCCAAGACTGGGATAACAACATTCCATACTTCGGGGGGATGCCTGTGACTACCACATCCATGACCATTCTCTTTGTGGGAATCTGAACCAGGGTGATACACAGATCCTTGATCAAACCAATACATCTAACTTTACCGGATTCAAACGAGTGTAGATATTTATAAGGTCTGGTGACCTCTAGTCCTAGTTTCTCCGTCACTTCTTTTGGCATCAGATTATGGGAAGCACTCGAATCTAGCATAGCATTATGCAGGATCAGGTCATGTATATTTAGGCTGACGTAAAAAGGAGCGACAACCCCATTATCGGCTTGGCCATCCACTTTAGGTTCGAACAGAAGTTCAGGTTGATCATCTGTAAGGTTTACAGTGTCTGAATGATTCATCGATCCAATGGTTAAGGCCTTCGTGCCTATGTCAGGTTCAATGGTCAGTGCTTTAATCACCTGTGAATGATAAACGTCTTTGTTCATCAACTCGGAAAGTGGAATTGGAATTTTTACTTTGGCTAATTCCCCCTCAAGGATGAAAGGTGTAGGAGCTCTGCCTTGGCTTATCAATTCTGGTTTGTCCACCTCACTCTTCTGGCTAGAAGTACTTGGTGGATTAGTAGGTGAAACCTCGGGTTGCGATGATCTTTTCAGGATAGCAAGGTTCTTTTTTGCTTGAACTTCGGCATTACTCTTCTCAGGAAAATTTTTGGCAGAAGGCTCAGAGGATTTTTTGGCTTCGGCTGCCTTCTTTGTTTCAATTGCCTTTTTTGGGGAACTCCCTTTTGTCCTTTTACTTCGCAGATTGTACTACCAGTGTACCTCCAAAATGTCATTTTCAAATACTTGTTGTTTAGCGTCTTCAACTTCTTCACTTACTTTTGTTTGATTGAGAAGAAAAAGTTCTTGCTCTTCTTGGGTCAGGAAAATACCTTCATTATCATGAATACCCATGAGATTTATATGAGTATCCTCTAGTTCCTCAATCAATTCCTCTCCTTCATTAGCATAATTTTCTTGTAGGGGAGGTCTGATCTGTTGATCCAAACCTCTCTGTCTGATTAGAGGAGGGTTTCTTCTGAAGTTGGGATTCTGAACTTGAGGAGCTGAAGGGTTTTCTCTTGAAGGGTTTCTTTCTGATACAGTGAGTCTCTCCATCATTCTTTCCATTGCTCTGGACAAGGAATCCAATTTGGAATCAAAGGTTGATGTGGAAGGTTCCTCTTTAATTGTGACTCTCCTCTCAGACCTCTGTCGTGYCCTTTTTTCCAACAAATTGGCMTCCACACTTATTGCACTTTTCTGCATGTCCTCTAGGGTGGTAGAATTTCTTTCTCTTAGTTGGTATGACATATCAGAGTCAAAACCATCAGGGAATTTTATCAATGCCAGACCCTGTGGAGGTTTGATTTTAGTTGGAATTGCRTTGTACAGGTTATTGAAACAGGTGCAGTAATCTTGTACTATCTCACCCTGATTTCTTCTGATATTTTTGTATTCTGACAATATTTGAAGAGGGTTTTTCTTTACCTCCCATCTATCTAGAAAAATTCTTTGAAATGTTGTAAGGTCAAGGACTGAGGTGGCACATAAACCTTTATACCACTTCTTAACGTCACCTGTCAAACTTTGGGAAAACAATCTCATTTGATTGTCAGCCTCATCTACTTCTTGTAGGTCAAAATAATCATTCATTTTATCAACATGTTGTTGGGTGTTCAAGGGTCCTGTTCCATTGAACTGTGGGAGTCTCATTTGGTAGTCTTGGGGCATAGCATGAAGAGGTGCGGCCAACACCAAGGGAACATATCTGGCTACCATGATAGCTGGAGGAGGTGGGATAACAAACTGGATGATAGGTAGGTTAGTGACCGAAGAAGAGGATGAGGAGGGACTGGCTATCACCGAGTGAGTGGTTTGTGGTTTAGCAATGGGAGATAGAACTTCAGGAGTCTGGGGTTGCAAAACGGTTGGGTCCAAAATAATTTCAGTTACAAAACTATCGGATCTTGTTCTAACCAGGATTTGTTCAGAAAGGGTGTCAAAGTCAGGGCTTTGAAAGGTAACAAGCTCTCCTGAAAAAGAAAGGGATTTATGAAAGGGAGTATGACTTACTGAACCTTCAACAATGGTCCTTTTTTTGAGCAACTTCTCTGGATTATCTGTTACTATCGCAGGTTCTGGGTCTGGATGAGATAGAGTATAAACTTTCTTAGGAGCCATATTTCATTTTGATTTTATATATATATACTTTTTAGTTTTATGAATCTGAAAATAATATGTTCACGTGTTAATCAACCTCTGAACATTACTTCCTTCTCAGATTTGAAATATTTCAGGAACAAACTTTTCTTTTAGAGGAAAGAAGATGTAAGGGTATAAACTTTTAGTTCGAGTTCCCTAGTGGAGTCACCACTATGTTAATACTCTGTAAATTTCCTAGAGGTTGGCAAAAGAAGAAATCTACAAAAGGTAAATTTATCCAACCGCTTTTGAAGCTAGGATCTAGCCCTACCAACTTCAGGGAGGGATATCTCTATATGATTTACATATGTTTCAAATTTTAAAAGATTAGGCTAGGTAAACAAATAGGTTAGTTTTGTTGATGTAGCGTTTGTCGGGTTGGCTGAGATAGTTACACATCCATTGGGCTATGAGGTCTGTGTCCTAAAAATGAAATCCAAACCAGAAAAAAAATGAAAGCTTTCACAAGGCGAGATAATATAATCACTAGATTCTTCAATAGAATAAATGAGGAATAGCAGAAAAGACGAGGAAGATAATTTCAACAAAGAAGCAATTAAGAATTTCTTTACTAAAAAACCAGAAGATAAAACACTAAAATCTTTTGAGTCAGAAACAGGGTATACGAGATAAATCCTGCAACGTTCGTTACTTCTAAAGATTAGATTTAGAAAATAGTATGATAACAACGCTAGAATAACATTCAACTTAGAGAGAAAAACATCACCAGTGAATACACGCAAGAATCCTGTAAAAGTGCCTCTTTGTATTAATGGAAGATCTCTTAAAAAATATTACAGTCTGATAGCTTGCAGGGAGTGAAGATCAACAACCCCCAACACTTCGAAAAGTGAAGTATTTATAACTCCAAATTACAAATGACCCTGTCATTAAAGATCAGGACGTGGTAAATCTATTTTTAGCCTAACTAACTTAACAAATCACAAAAATCTAGGAATTGCTTGATGATATGTCGTAACTGCATGCTGATTTCTGGGTGGACCATTGGTGAGGTCTCCACATGACCTCATCTAACTGGACAAATGACTGGGATAGGACAACTCATTTATTAGTCGATCAGATCACAGAGTTCTTCCCATCGAAGATGACTAGGAACGTTGACTTTGAGTAGCCTTTGATAAACTTCATCCATTTCTGTGTACTTAGCGAAGGTAGGTTTGGTGATGAATATGTATCGAATCTCATGCTGAATACTAATGTCCAATTGAAGAGCATCTAGAAACGCCTTGCCAGTGATGCTGCCTTGGATTCCTGAAAACTTTGAACTGTCCTTAGCCACATCGGCCAATCTCTTCTTGTAGTCTGGGAGTGTCATCAATTTGTCATTAATCACCTTCAGACCAGGAAGACCTTTCTTCTGTAGAGCCTCAATCTTACTAAAAAACCTTTGTACCCCTAGGTCCATGACTTGAACCTTTTCTTCCAGCTGAAGCATCAGTCTTCTCTTGGTCAAAACTCTCTTGACCTCAAGGATGGTCTCTGTTCTATCCTCAATTTTCAGTTTTTCCAGCTCCTCCCTGGTCTTAGAATTTAGGAACTTGATGATTTCATTAGCCTGTGTGGGCATCTCTCCCAATTCGGATATGATCTTTTCAATGGCCTGTTTGCTTCTCTGCACCAATTCATTTTGCTCAAACATGATCTGTATCATTGGCCATATCTCATTCACAGACTTGGTGATGTCTTTCCACACACTTTCTTTGACTTCGGCCAGAGTTTTACTCGCCACTGTTTGCTTCTGAAGTTGTTGTAACTCTTGTTTGAGCTGGTCTGACACCTGTTTTTCCTTGGAGAGGCTGATATGATAGGAATATTTGAGTTCCTGAAGGTTCTCAATCTCCTTTTTGAGCTTGCTAATCTCTGTTTCCTGTAGGTTCATCTTTTCCATTGATTTGGCCAATTCAGCTATCTTTTCCAGGGGTGTCAATGGAGTCGCGGATGGGACTTCTGTTACTGATGCTGTTCTTACTCCTGAAAGTGGAATTGCACTCAATGGAATGACTTCCATTGGCTTCAGCTATTCTTTCTCTTTTACTAGCTTCTCCATCTCAGCTTCCATTTCCTTGAGTTGTGCATTCTGCTCCATGAGTAGTTTGAGCATTTCATCTTTTTCTCCTTCTGTCTCTGCTATTTCCTTCACCTGCGAATCCTTTGTTGGCGGAATTTTTAGTTGTTTCCTCAAGGAGGCTATGTCAGCATTTTTCTTCTTAATCATCTCCTCGGCTTCTTTCACGTTCGAAGGATCATAACTGATCTTGAGGACTAGTTCCTCCAAAGTCTTGATCCTGTTGTCCTTGGCAAAGGAGGATATCTTCTCCAACTTCAACTATGTTTGGACGTTGCTCAGGGACACTTGCAATTTCGATGAAGTCGTGGAAGAATGCACCAACGTATAAGAAACCATCTCTCCTGTTTTCTTGTGCAGATCCATCTGATCAGCCGGATGCACATCATTAGTCTAGAATTCAAATGTGGCCCTTTTGTAATCAGTGATTACCTTCAGATCTGGAACCTGTGCTTGGAGGAATGCCATGTGCATTCTACCCTTCTCAGTGTCAAATGCCGATAGCAGCCTGTGTTGTGCAGTTTCCATCTGCTTCCAGAACTGGGCGCAAGTGTTGTTGGTTAGAGTCTGATTCATTTTCTTGATCAGATCATTTTTCTTAAAAATACTCAGCTTTGGTCCTATCTTACCTGGTTGGGTGGTTGATGGAGAATCTATAGATTTCTTCGGCAATACTGAGGTTATGATATGCTGGAGGCTTGCACTGAGGGGTGGCTTGTCAGCCTTTGTCACTATAGTAGATGGAATTTCCTTTTCCCTAGTCAGGTCAGGAGCTGAACTGGTTTTGGGCCTCTTGATATGCAATTGGAATTCTTCTGATGATACTTCAGTGACAGGCGGTGACAAATCTTACCTAGGCCTTTTCTCTTTCGGCACTTGTGGTGTGGTAGTTAGTGACACAGTGGCCCGGGGGTCCTGTTGCTCTGCTTCAACCAAAGTGTTTGGTTCCCATCTTGTTTGATTTGCGAATTTCTCGACTTCAGGCCTAGATTCATGGACATAGGGGACATTCTTGTTCTTCACCCTCATCTCAGAGATGATCCTGCATGGATTGTAGTGCCATGAGAAACTCATGAAGAACTTCATTTCCTTCAGCAGCCTGTCTCCTTCTTCTCCAGTGCCATAATTGTTGCAAATGAAAGAGCCAATCTTCCCTTTGATTCTGAGCTATTTCTTTTTATTTAGTGACACAAAGTGGATATCATCAGATTTTATCATCTACCTTATGTACTCCAGAGAAAAAATTCTGACAGACAGGTATTTGGACAGCTTATACGGTGCCAACTCGCACCCATATACTCTAATCTCAGTGTGATTTTGGTATAAATACCAATCACCAATCTTTGTGTGATCCGAGAGATGAAAGATCCTCTGTACTTCATCATTTATCCTAGGCTCGGGCCTGCCGCTAAGCATACTTACCACTGGGTGGTAGAATTGATGGATGAACTCCTTGAAACTAAACTCTGTGGAGTTATGCCTGAGCAGGGAGGTCCATGTGGTTACTGCCTGGTGTTTTCCATCTCCATCCATCTTCTGCATGGAAAGAGTAAATTTGTCTGCTTGAAAGAAAATGAACAAGTATGCCAGTATTGTAGAATACCTGAACATGCCTTCTGTGACGAAATTGACAAATTGTTCATGAATATTATTGGCCAGGAATGTGATGAAGTCGAACTGGGTAGTGGGCTTCTCATCGGTGGAGAAAATAGACAAAAATCCCAGAATGGGTTCATCTACCCACTGATCTGAAAAATAACCCAACAAGTCGCATAGGGACGTGATGATCTAGTTTCCTTTGGTCGAAAATATGGAAGAGGGATAAGGGGGATTTGTGGTGGGGAGTTGAGCGGATTGTGGGAGGAAACGCTCAAATATTTGAGCTCTTCGAGGGAAGGTCATCTTCTGGTATAATTCGGTGAGGATTTCAAGGTTAAAAGGTGATGCAGAGTCAACTCGAGGTATTTGCAACATTTGGTCGATGGTTTCAGGCATGATGAGGAAGAGAACTTCTCCAGAGGAGGACACGATGGCTCTTTTCTCAGGAATGTAGTGGGCTTGGCACTTGAGGGAAAACTCTGGAAAAGAGTGAATCTAAGGAAAGAGATACAGGGGTAGATTGGACTCCCAGAGTCCAATCTCGTCACTCTGGTCCAGGAAAACTTCTTTGAGCCATGACTGGAGGTCTGCAAAATCAAAATCACACTTTGTATCTACGATTAAATAATCTTTGTCGGCCAGTGGAATCCTATTGAGGTCGACAGGAGGTGGGAGAAACAGATTCTCCTCTCCTTCTGCTCGTTTTTACTTTGGCACCATTACTGTAACAGTACCTGCAAAAAACAATGTTAGTGGGGATGACTGTAGATGGGGGCAACTGAATGTAACGGAGGAGAAAACAGTGTAAAATTCTCTGGTGCGATGAGTATAAATGGTGAAAGTAGTAAGAGTGAGAGTAGTTTTGAGTAAACGGGTGTCCGTTAGGCACGGGAGATAGGTCAACTGGTTAACAGATAGGTTATCCAGTAATAAATGGCCAACAGATCATTTAGAGTGTGAGATGGTAGGTGATGGTAACTGAGAGAATACAGACGGGTGAAGTGGCGGTTACTGATTGGGGTAAAAATCATGGTGAGGGGGCTTTCCACAAGCGAATGAGGGGGGAAGGACTGACAGAAATTATGGGATGTGACTCTTTCGGAAAAGTGGATGATGACATCAGGAGGTGATGAAGGTATGTCAGACGATAGGAGGCGGTGGGATTCGGGACCGGTAGATTCATGCCACATATAGATAGGGGTCCACCAAAGGAAAGATTCCATTCTGAACCCCCCCTCCCTTAGTTAAAAGTAGATCAATCGGGGGGGTCCGAAAAACACCTTGAGTCATTGATCTGTGCACTTGTTTCTTGGCCGCAGATCTGTGTGCATTCTTTATCACACATTCTAGACCCCCCCATGTTAGAAAAACAGGACTGCAGAGCAATAAAATAAAACAAATGCAGAAACAAAACACAGAAAATACACAATACAAGAGAGACACAAATTTACGTGGTTCACCCAGTGTGGGCTACGTCCACCAGAGAAATTGCCAGGTCCTTCCTTTATTATCGAGCAAATGAAGGGATGCAACCTACAACAAAACCCACTGTAACTTCCTCTTATTTCTTTCATAGTCTCCTCTCACAGAATACAATATTCACCATCAATCCATAGCCATAATACATTTCCTTCATAAAAGAGGGTTGCCTTCTAAGGCAAAAAACCCTAACATAATCTCTATTGTTAGATCTACGACCTTATAATGAATGGTCCAGATTTACAATGAAATTACAATATACTTTTATATGGCAATTTTTGCTTCGTGGGCTTCGCCCCCGAACCCCCACTGGGGGCCCACTTGCCCCCAGACCCCCTAGCCGGGGGGATGGACCCCCCAGACCCCGCAGAGGGGGTACCCCCCCTCTGCACTCCCCCGCGTGGAAGAGTTTACATACTTCTGGGGTGTAAATACTTCATGGGGTATAAACATGGCTGAAAGCAAGGACCTCTGAGTCAGGAAGATAATCAGGTTCCACAACCAACAATCTCCCACTTGGAGACTGATCTCAACAACTCCACCGCTGCTGTATATGCTGGACTCTGAACCTTCTTGGACTTGGAAAATTTCTCATCTCCATCTTCATTCTTGAAGACCAACTGAAACTGAGCAAGAACTTAGTTTCTCCTTGGTTACTCCCTTTGTTAACATGTTTGCAGGATTCTGGCTAGTGTGTATCTTTTCCAGCTTCAATTGTCCATCTTCCAAGGCGGATCGTATGAAGTGGTACCTCAACTATATATGCTTAGTCTTCGAATGGAAGGCTGAGTTCTTTGCAAGGTGAATAGCACTCTGACTGTCACAGTACAACTTGTTGTTCTCCTGCTTCTTTCCCAATTCCTCCATAAACCTTTGTAACCAAATCAACTCTTTACTAGCCTCTGTAGCAGCAACATACTCTGCCTCTGTTGTTGAAAGTGCAACAACCTTTTGCAGTTTTGAAATCCAACTTACTGTTGTTCCATCTATATTAAAAACATACCCTGTGGTGCTCCTCCTACTGACTTTATCACCTGCCATATCTGAATCAACATATCCCTGTAGAAAAGTGTCTGAACCTCCAAAACACAATGCATGTGTAGTAGTACCTCTCAAATACCTGAGAATCCACTTT
>ML783689.1:693537-704641 GCA_009831015.1 Picea engelmannii
CGAACCAGGAACCCTCTTTTCCTGCGAGTTACCTTACGCTCTGATACCAGTTGTTAGAAAAATAGGACCGCGGAGCAATAAAATAAAACAAATGCAGAAAAAAAACACAGAAGACACACAATACAAGAGAGACACAGATTTACATGTTTCACCCAGTGTGGGCTACGTCCACTAGAGAAATTGCCAGGTCCTTCCTTTATTATCCAACAAATGAAGGGATACAACCTACAGAAAAACCCGCTGTAACTTCCTCTTCTTTCTCTCACAGTCTCCTCTCTCAGAATACAATATTCACCATCAATCCATAGCCGTAATACATTTCCCTCATTAAAAGAGGGTTGCCTTCTAGGGAAAAAAACCCTAACATAATCTCTACCATTAGATCTGCGACCTTGTAATGAACGGTCCAGATTTACAATGAAATTAAAATATACTTTTATAAGGCAATTTTTGCTTTGGGGTCTTCACCCCTGAACCCCCATCGGGGGACGTTGCCCCCAAACCCCCGCTGGGGGCCCGCTTGCCCCCAGACCCCCCAACCGGGGGGATGGACCCCCTGGACCCCGCAGAGGGGGTACCCCCCCTTTGCACTCCCCCGCGTGGAAGAGTGTACATACTTCTGGGGTGTAAATACTTCATGGGGTATAAACACGGCTGAAAGCAAGGACCTCTGAGTCAGGAAGATAATCAGGTTCCACAACCAACACCCCCTCCATTAAAGGCAGAATGGGTGGGGGGGTACAGAATCCAATATTGATCATATATTTTCACACTTAAACCTGAGCCGTCTAGATGCACGCGGGTCTTATCAGCAATTCTGGACCCCCCCCCCCCCTTCTTTAAAGATAGAATGGTCGGGGGGGTCCGGAAAGATCTATCCACCATAGATCTGGGCGTAATCATCTGGACCATTGATATATGAACGGAGCATAAGTGAGGGCATGGAAAATACATGTACTCAGGAACTTAGGATAAGTGCATTTCACAGGTTTTTCCCCAAGCGTTTCATGCGCACACCACCAAGGGGTTAGACAAACAACCTTTTAAGTATCCAAATCATGGTTTAACATTTATCCTCAAGCTAGTTTTATTGAAGTAAAGCAACTAGCCTATATTCTAAAGTAGTTTCCTATGACAATTAACCCAGATTAGACTGTTGGGTTAAGAATTTACTCTACCCTGAGGCTATCTGACCAAGATTAGACAGTCTGGCTAGATTTATTCATTAATCTAACCTAGATCGCTTGGCTAAGATTGAATAGTTTAGCCAAGCTCATTCACTAATCCTATCAACATCAATTTAAAAAGAACTTGGCCATGCTTGAAAGGTATGGACCAAGTTATTATTATTGCTTGGGGCTTTTACTGAAATTCTTTTATGCCCTCTTTTCTTTTTCTTTTTGTTTTCTTTCTTTTTTGTTTTCTTTTGTTTTCTTTCTTTTTTCTTTTCTTTTTCAAATTATTTGCAGAATGAAAAATCATTTATCAACAAAAATAGTAGAGAGAGATAATATTCCAGTCACCAGTTGATACTATAACTTATAGGGTGATAACACTACCCACTTGAATATCTAGACCTACGTCTCCCTAGACCACTTGGCTAAGGAATTCTTAGTTTCTATTGGTAAATTCACTAACGAAAGATGGCCTTATATCTAGCTAGCTTGATCTGGTGACCACTGCTCCGCCCCTTCAATTTCCCATCTCTAGGGATGAAGTGTGACTTTTCTATCTTTATTTAGGAATGAAGTAGCTGTAAATCATCGATTTTCCTAAACAAAAAGTGAGCTTGAAACCCTGGTGGATTATTATCCCTACGACACCTTCCAAACGAGGGTTTTCTTTAGAAAACAAAAAATTCATTTTGGGAAGTTTTTAAGATCGACCAGAACCATTCCAACCTAGATGTTAGCCTCCCACTTGGCCTTATTGGAAGGAATAAAATTAGAGAAGGAATTTTAGAAATTACTATAGGCATGCCTCCTAGGTTTTATATATGTAATTATCCACTGATGTGGGAAACCGACTGGCTCGACTCCTTGTTTTCCCCATACTTCGGGTAGGTGCATACACTAGGAACTTGTATGTATTAGGTTGGGATAGAAACACTTCGTACCTCAACTTTTTATTTCCTTAATTATATTGCTCCGCACCTTGCCAAAAGTCCAATCCTAGATCCACAACCTTTGATTTTTTCACGGATTAAGGCGTTAAGGCCCAATCTGGAGGGACAATTAATAATGAATTGAGTTGGCTATAGAAAGTCACGAGTTCGAGACCCGATTGATCAATTTGCCTCTGACCCACTTCAAACAAGGTTTTGATATAAAAAACACCGACCACATTTCAGAATCTTTTTCAAATTGACAGACCAGACCAATCGACATGGCTTTGATATATTGCTTTAGGGGAAATCATGGCACAACTGGATGGTCAAATTTCTGAGGAATTTTGTAGGCTACCCTTTCTCCCCATGATGTCGATTCTGGATGGCATGGAAGATAGTCTTTCTTCTTGTTGGATCGCACAAGGGAAGGGTCAACATTAATTGGTCTCGGGAGACCATTGGATGTGGTAATTCGACGTGGTAAATAGAAAGGTCCATAGTTGTGGTAACATAAGAAATGTATGTAGTACCAAGCACATGAGGTAAGCGTTAGCGATGTGGTTGGTATTTCCTTCCATTCCTCCCCTTCATAGCTCGATTAATTGGATTGAAAGTACATGAAATCAATCGTTGTCATTCCCCACACAAGTGAGTGAAAGGATTGAGTGTGTTGTTACTGAAAGGAAAATTCCCCTCATACGTCACCCTTCATAGCAAGATTAATTGGACTAGTCAAGTAAAGAGAAGCCCTACACTATCACTAATTATATTTCTTTATTGGGGCTTGTCAAGGAAGGATGGATCTCCTAACATAAGGAGGGAAAGGAAGGAAAATATGCACAAAACAATATCATATGCCTTCATAGCTGGATTAATTGAACTGAAATAGCCTTTAATCAAACTTTGAATGCTAACCGACTTTCTCCTTGTCCGATGTAGACAAGCAAATAAATCTCCTTGCCTGGATAAATTGACTAGAAGTAAATCCTTGGTTAAGAGTCTCAATAGGTTAAGGATTGAACGGGTTGGGGCTTTGTAGAACACAACATCAGGCTCGGGCTTCCTAGAACACAAAAATCTCTTGATCTTACCAACCCTCACACTATGGGATCGATCTTTTCAAAACAAAACAAGCTTCAACCTTCTATTACCAACCCTAACGCTTTGTAAAAACAAGGTTATAACTGACACTTGTGGGTAAATAAATAATAGAGACCGATTGTCATTCAATATGGAGTTTACCCGTTACTAGGTGACCACCCCACTATCAAAGTAGCAGAGGAAACAAAGACAAAGGTGGGTACAAATCCTCTTTGTGGTGTTAGGGGATTGGTTAATTCTCCTATAATCTTTGTAAATATCCACGATCCTATTTTTCTAACAACTGGTATTAGAGAAAAAGGCAACTCGCATGAAAAGAGGATTCTTAGTTCAAGTGGGAGAAATGGCGGAAGATAGAAAGTTTAAGTCGAAAAATTGAAAAACCAAAAATACCAGCTATGGAAGATGAAAATGGAATATTATTTATATCATAATGATCTATTCCTACCATTGGTAGGATTATGAATGAAGTCGATGACCATGAAGGATGAATAATGGGAGGTTCTTGACATAAATGCACTAGGAATGATACAATTGTGCCTGGTAGTGTCGATGGCTTTCAATATTTCAAAAGAAAATGCAACAAAGGATATAATGGAGGAATTAGATAAACTATATGAAAAACCCTCTACCTAAAACAAGGTATTTTTAATGCAACGATTATTTAATATGAAGATGTCATAAGGTGACTTTGTTTCCAATCATTTAAATAAATTTAATACAGTTACTAATCAACTAAGTTCTTTAAAAGTGAAATTTGATGATGAGGTTAGGGCTCTTCAAATCTTGTGCTAATTTCCAAAAAGTTGGAAAGGATTGGTCATAGATTTAAGTAACTCTATCTCTAGTTCAAAAATGTGAAATTTAATGATGTTGTTGGTGTTATCCTTAGTGAGGAAATGTGATGGAAAAGCACAGATGAGACATGAGGTAATTCATTGACCGTGGAGAATAGGGGAAGACAAAAGGATAGAGGAAAGGGCTTAGGGAAATGCAGGAATTATAGGAAGGGATGATCCAGATCTATACTATTAAAAATAGAGTGCTATAATTGTGGGAAGAAAGTACATCTAAAGAAATACTGCAGAGTTCCAAAGAAACAAATATATAGGACATCGTGAAAAAAATAAGGAAGGAAATGTAACAGGTGAGTTTTTACCGCATGCTTTGATTCTTTCTTTAGATAAGATTATTGAATATTGGGTAGTAGATTCAAGGGATTTATTTCATTCCATATACCATAGGAAATATTTACAATATTATGTTCAAGGTGATTTTGAATAGGTTCATTTGGGTTTTGATGCACCATGTAAAATTGTTGGAATGGGAAAGGTACAAATAAAACAAAAGAATGGAAACCAATGGTTACTGAAAGAGGTGAGACATGTTCCATATCTGAGAAAAAATCTATTTTCAACAAGGAAGTTGGAAAGTGAAGGATATATATCGACATTTACAGATAAGGCATGGAAGGTCACTAAAGGATCACCAGTGATAGAAAAAGGAGAGACGTTAGGTACATTGTATTTATATACTGGTAATATTGACTCTTCTATCTCTTTAGCTTCTACATGAGTGGATACAACACTGTGGGATCATAATATTGGACATATGAGTGAGAAGGGGATGCAAATACTTCACGAAATGAATTTGTTTCCAGATCTTAACAAATTGATTCGATTTTTGTAAGCATTATGTTTATGGAAAAAAAAGAGAGTGAGAAAAGAAAATAAGAGTGAAATGTTGGAGCTTGTGCATACAGATGTACGGGGACCAAATCAGGTATCATATCTTGGGGGATCTCTTTATTATGTTACTTTTATTGATGATTCAACTAGAAAAACTTGGGTTTATTTCTTTTGACAAAAAAATGATGTTTTTGACAATTTAAAGAAATCAAAATCTTTGGTTGAGAATGAGACAGGAAAACAATTGAAGAGTCTCATGATATCATACAATGGAGGTGAATATTGTAGAAAGGAGTTCGATGAGTATTGTTCATACCATGGGATTGATAGAGAGAAGAAAATTCTAGGAACACCACAAGAAAATGGTGTCTTAGAAAGGATGAACACGACAATCATGGAGCGTGGAAGGAGTATGAGATTGCATGCAGGGTTGCCCTCACAGTTTTGAGAAGATGTTGTAGATACAGTTGTTTACTTAATAAATAGAGGACGTTCAATCTCTTTGGATGGTGTAATTCAAGAGGGGAAATGGACAGGTAAAAAGGTAAACTATTCATTTTTAAAGACTTTTAGTTATGAAGAATTTGTCCATATTGATAAAGAAAATATAACAAAGCTTGAAGAAAAATCCAAGAAGTGTACCTTTATTGGATACAATGTTAATGGTTTTGGTTATCACTTATGGGATTATGAAAATCACAAAATAATTAGGAGTAGAGATGACATATTCAATGAGAAGGTCATGTACAAAGATCAGTTGTAGGGAAAGAAATAGGAAAAAATAAAAACTAGAATACACAGTGCTTGATGAGATCAGTAAAAAATAAATTCCAAAGGTAATAGAAAATCAAAATGTACAACAATAGGAGTAGCATGTACCTCAAACTCATGCAAGTGTTGTTATAATATTTACCAAGTTAAGTAGACCCCTTGAATGATAATCTCCTTCGTTGTATTATTTATTGTTGATTGACTCTGGTGAACCGGGAAGTTATGAAGAGGAAATGTAGGTAGACACTAAAAAGAAGTGGGAGAAAGGAATGAAAGAGGAAATGGATTCTTTATTAAATAACTTGACTTGGCACTTGGTTCTATTTCCTGTAGGAAAAAGATAATTGAAAAATAAATGGGTTTACAGGTTGAAGGAGGAAGATGGAGGAAAAAAGAGGTAGAAGGCTAGATTTGTTGTAAGGGGTTTGTAGAAAAGGAAGGTATATATTTTGATGAAATATTTTCTCGTGTTGTTGAAATGAATTCAATTAGGACTATTTGAAGTCTTGTGGAAGTAGAATATTTTCATATTGAATAGTTAGATGTAAAAACAAATTTTCTCCATGGGGATTTGGAGGAAGATATTTATATGCAATAGCCACATGGATATGAGGTCAAAGGAAAGGAGATTTTGGTATGCAGGTTGAAGAAGAGCTTGTATGGACTAAAGAAAGATCCAAGGAAGTGGTATTTGAATTTTGATAGGCTTATGACAGAACAAGGTTATAGTAGATGTCATTTTGATCATTGTGTTTATTTTAAGAGGATAGAAAATGGAATCTATATTATCTTGCTATTGTATGTAGATGGAATGCTTGTTGCGGGATCTAATATGCAACATATAAATGTGCTCAAGAATAAATTAGCTAATTCATTTTCGATGAAGGATTTGGGTGCTGCAAAGAAAATCCTTGGTATGAGAATAACAAAAGACAGGAAAAATCACAAATTGACATTGTCTCGGATTGAGTACATAGAGAAGGTATTGGAGAGGTTTAGAATGAAGAATGAAAAACCAATTAGTACACCTTTGGTCATCCCTTTCGAATTAACCAAGGAAGTGTATCCCAAGACATAGGAGCAGATGGAATGCATGTATAGGGTCCCTTAGTCATCAACAATTGGTAGCTTGATGTATGTGATGGTGTGCACAAGATCAGATATTGCACATGCAATAGGATTTGTGAGAAGGTATATGAATAATACAGGTAAATAAAAATGGGAGGCATTAAAGTGGATTCTCGGGTATTTTAGAGGTACTAGTAATAATGCATTATGTTTTGAAGGTTTATACATTATTCTACATGGATATGTTGATTCAGATATGATGAGTGATAAATATAATAGAAGGAGCACCACAGGGTATGGTTTTATTATAGGTGGAACAACAGTAAGTTGGATTTCGAAACTGCAAATTGCAATTTCAACAATGGAAGCAATGTATGTTGTTTCTACAGAGGCTAGTAAAGAAATTATTTGGTTACAAAGGTTTATGGAGGAATTGGGAAAGAAGCAGGAGAATAGTAGGTTGTATTGTGATAATGAGAGTCATTCATCTTGGAAATAAATCAAACTTCCATTCTAAGACTAAACATATACAACTCAAGTACCATTTCATATGATCTGTCTTAAAAGATGGAAAATTGAAGTTGGAAAAGATACATACTAGCTAGAATCCTATAGACATGTTAACAAAGGTAGTAACTAGAGAGAAATTGAATTCCTGCTCAGTTTCAGTTGGTCTTTAATCATGAAGGTGAAGATGATAAATTTCCCAGGTCCAAGGTGGATCATAGTCTAGCAGGTACAACAACAATGGATTTGTTGTGATTAGTATCCAAGTGGGATATTGTTGGTTGTGGAGCCTAATTATCTTCCTGATTTATATGCAGGTATGCAGGAAAATTTCCTTGTAAACTATTATAATTTCATTGTCGATATGGATATTTCATTATAAGGTCGTAGATTTAATGGGAGAAGTTATGTTAGGGTTTTCTTCCAAGAAGGAAACTCGTTTTATATGAGGGCATTGTATTGTGACTATGTGTGAGTGAATATTGTATTATGAGGAAGGAGACTGTAAGAAAAAGAAGAGGAAGTTACAACATATGTGTTGTAGGTTGTATCATTTCATTTATTGGATAATAATAAAGGAAGGACCTGTAAATTTCTTGATAGATGTATCCCACACTAGGTGAAACAAGTATAACTGTGTCTTTATTATATTGTGCATCTTATGTGTTTTATTTCCACATTTGTTTTATTTTATTGCTTTGCAATCCTATTTTTCTAACACTAGCTAGTGTAATCTTGGTGTCTTTATTATGTCTTATTGGTGTCAAATGATGTTTCTGTATGTACATGATTGTGTTACTTATATGTTCTAATTATATACATGTGTTAACTATGAATCAGTGACCCATACCCCCTAATACTCTAACTCATACCCACCAACACATGAATATTGTAACAAACTAACAAGTATAGATCACTAGCAGATTAATTCATACATCCTAACACATTGACCTATTGTTGGCACCCAAAGTTTTGGGTTAATATAGTGCATGTGCGAAAATGAATTTGTGCGCACTCATCCCATTTTTTTGCACACCGAATCAAATGCGTGAGGATTGACAAGAAGTGTGTGTTGATTAAGGTTGGTTGTCATTGATGTCAACCCTTGAAGAAAGTATGGTAGTGAATTCCGATAGCACAAAGGTTTGGGTACTGGACCCGAGGTTGTTTAATGTATAATGGTATGAGTTTTAATATATTTGAAGGTAATACTATTCTATATGGATATTACATGTCATTCCATTTCTGGTGGTATGTGGAATGTCACATAACTTCTCACGGTTAGAGAGTTATGGCCATGAGAAGTTGAAGAACCCAGGTTTGGGTAATGGACCCAAGTTTGTTTGATGGATAATGGTATGAGTTTTGATATATTTGTAGGTAAGACTATTCTATATGGATATTACATGCTGTTATAGCAAGATTTGCCTCACCATTTCTATCTTGCATAAAGGGCCTTTTTCCATTTCCCTTTGCAGACTTATCATCCCATTTTGATGAATCCAGAGCTAAAAATATACATTTTCCCACATATACGCTCCCTATCTGCTATGCAGGATGCGTATACGCTTGTTGATACACTTCAACCCATGTACATCGAGATTTGTGCCAGAAAACACAAAATGAGGTCAGGTTTCCATGTCACGACAAGAGATCTCTGATCCTTGGCCTTCCATATACCAAAAACATTCTGAATCGACCCTTCAATTGCATCCTAAAGGCTATAAGAGCACAATTTTGACCTATGGAAAAAAAGGAGAAAGCATTCAACTTTGAGAGCAAAGTTACTCTGGAGAAATTACTTCATATTGAGTCTGCATCCCTCTGTCCCTCAAGTCTGAACATAGTGTTCAACCCCCAAGATCTTTCCCTATTGTTGAGAGGACCTCATTTCCTCTTTCCTATGAGCTTGCCTTTGGTGGAGGATTGAAGTGGTGGAGACCCGGTTGGAAGGAACTTGGTTTCTTGGTTTCGAACCGTGATGACACATAAGTCTGTATCATTGTCACTTCTGTTGATAAATTATTAATAGAAATACTCCTTTCCTGTCCTATTGATATCTTGCAAATATATGATTATTATCCATGGGCGTGTTTGTAATGTTTATTAATGGATTATGCTATCTGAGGTGCTAAACCCTTTTATATTATCACTATATACTTGCTCTGCTTGTTTGTTGAGAACTTCTTGTAGGTATAAAGCTTTAGGTCAAAGTGCTCAACAATGGAACATCATCAAACGTTGGATCGAGGTAGGCCTCTTTCTTATATTGCACATTAGTTTATATAGCATATGTTGGAATTGAGTTGATTTCTGCTACTGTATGTTGTGGTTTACCCTTGGCCATAGAGATTTTTTCCCTTGTAATAGAAATGGTGACTCCACTGGGGAGAGATCTTCCTTCTAAGGGTTGAAGTACTTTTTCTTCTTACATTTCTCTTTTTCCTTGGTGTTTCTTGTCGTATCACTGCTTGACATGTCCTATTCACTCTGGGTCTGAGTTTTCAACCTTTTTCCCTTGCCTAGCCTTATTTTAAAGCATATATGCCCTTTTTTCCTTGACAGTCGCATATACACGCTTGTTGTCTCACTGCAAGAAGCGTATATACATTTTGTTCTCCTGAATAGTCGTGTATACCACTTCCCCTAGCTTGTTTGATTCGTTTAGTGATTGCTAAGTAGGATTTGAAGATTGTTGAGCCTTCTTAGGTCTCTGTAGTGTCTGTTGAGATTATCTGGGATGACAGGAAACCTGTTCGGCGTTGAATTTTTGGGCATACTCTTTCTCTTTGTTTTCCATTTTTTATTTGTCCTTGTTCTCTGGACTATTTGCATGACTACTTGGTATTCTGCTTGAGTTATTGCTTTTATACACAGTAGAATTTATATATCAGGTTTCTCATCAGTACGTGCATTTTCTTTTTAGTATATTGAAAATACAAAAAAATAGGCATTTTGCATTGGTTGGCATTTTTGTCTTTGAATCTTTATCATTAGATTAGCGCATTTAGTGAAATATTGCATTTTACTTCTGAATTGCAGAGTTGAAATTGAAGACTGCACTGTTCGTATTGGCATATCATTCATCAAAAAGCTAAAGATATACTTTGCATTATATCCATATTTATTTTCTTGCAGAGTCATAACATCATGAGTTTCACTTCCATACCTTTTTGAGTAACCACGACCAATTAAATATACGCTTTAAACTAAAATTGATTAGTCACAATTTTATTTTTTAGGGTGCACAAACTAGCCTAGGATTTAGTGCCTTGGAATAGGATCTTTTGAGTAAACTTATCCAAGGCAATTAAATCAACATATGTGTCTGAGACAGGGAGTTGAGAAGTCCATTCTATAATTGGTAATATCAGGAGGCTCCACTCACACCAAAGTTAATCACGAGATCATGTGAAGTCAGTTGAAGGGATAACCCCTGGATACTCACCTAGCATCAGAGATATTTCTGTGGATTTATTCGTATTTGGGGATCTTGCTAGTACCCATACCTCTATGAGAGGTGGTGCTTTCAAGGTTTAGGGATTTGCTACCCTGCCCATACAATGATCCGAACTTATGACTGCTCACCTGTGCATCGGTTATATAGTGGTTGATTAGTTTCTTGACTTAGGTATCTCATAGGTTACTTGTAGGGGTTATTCTTCTTGTATCCCGAGTCAGATATGTTACAGGTATGAAATAACTGAGACGGGGGGGGAAGGGGGGGGTGAATCAGTTATTGTAAATTATTGACCATTTCTCTCATTTTTAACTTCGAATCATTAATCTTAGTGGCAGTAAGTCTTTACTGTGAAAACCAGTGTTATAAACATAAAGCATATATCATAAAGAACAACAATCA